>PVIU01016579.1:0-44456 GCA_004026605.1 Ondatra zibethicus | reverse complement strand
ATGCTATTAAACTTCTAAATATGGATGTCCATACCCATGGCTAAATGTTGCTCTCAAGATCAGAGAAGCTTCCTTTTGTTGTGGGAAACAGTAAAACAGAGGTTCATAGCTGGTCAGTGTGCTGATAATTAGTGACTGTTGAATGTTCAGCCCCAAATGAGACATCTGTATTATTCCACCCTCTTTGTGGGGCTCTTCTCTGTTCATAAGACACTTTTGTTCAATTATTTGCCCCCCATTATAAATTTTTTATAAGCTCATGATCTCAATTGAAGATTGAAGTTTCTCAAGTTGAAGGACTGGAGAAAAAGCAACAGCATGCTAGGCCACCAGCAATCTTCTTTTCTGTAACTGAGGGGAGGAGTGGGAAGGACAGAGCCTGAAGATTTTTAGATGTTTGCCGTTTTTGTCCCTGTCTCATCATGTTAAGAAGATGAGGTACAAATCAATCTCAGAGGAACCATGGGGACCAAAAAGCTGCAGAGCATCAGGGTGAGCGAATGGGTGAATACAGAGGTGCCAAACCATCTTTTCTCATTGGTTGCTTCCTGAGGGACGTGAAGCCAGCGGATTCTTCTGAGGATAGCTTACATAAGGGCATAAAGGCATCTGAGCACCAGAAAGTAGGAACACTGTATATCATGTGACCCGAGAGTAGCTCCGGTCACAACACAGGAATAGGAGAGAAGGCAGGAAGTGCAGAGTGGACTGACACCAAGCTGAGGGAGTGTTGCCCAATTTAAGAGGAGAGGGATTTGCAAGCCTCTTGGCTTGAATGTGGTTTGTCCTTCAAGCATTGTGTATCATTCCAGCTTAAGTATCTGTGCTTCCAGGTGTCGGAGGATGGGAGGTTTAATCGGGAAAGGGGAAGGGAACAGAAGAGGGGGTGGAGAGTGAGAACTGCTAAAATTCACTGTATACATGTGTCAGACTGTTAACAAAAACACAAGGAAAAGCTAATCTGTTAGAAGTGGTAATAGAAACACCAAGCCACGTAAAAGGAAGGAAGGGCTCCCAGCCAATGAACCCATGGCAAACTGTTCAATCACAAGATGGAAAAGATTATAGGTTAAAAGGCTCAAACACAAATTAACAAAATAAGCTAATTCTGTTTGCTTTAAAACAGAAAGGGTTTATGTGTTAGCAACTCAGTCCATAGTCCTCTAGGAGATGGTGCCTAGTGGAAACGTAATTAAATCACTGGGGGCTCTGCCCTTGAGAGGGATTAGTGCTGGATTCTTGGAGTAAGTTAATTTTCTAGAGAATGGCTTCTCATAAAGAGTAAGTTCAACCCTGACTTGTTCTGAGTTCCTTTTAGCCCCGTGCTCTTTTCTGCCTACACTGCCACTATTGTCTTTCTATGGGACTCTCACCTAATGCGGCATTGATGTGACTGGTTTTTTTTCTTTTTTTTCTCTAGTTCTTTTTACACTTTCTCCTCCCTCCTGCCTCTTCCCTCAGTCCCTCCCCCAAGGTCCCCTCCTCCATCCACTCCTCCTTTCTTTTCAGAAAAGGGTCGACCTGGGTTTTAAAGGACTTACTCCCAAGTGCTTTGCTGCAGTCACATAAAACAGGCTAATACATGACTAGAGGAAGGCACTGAATGACCTCGCAGTAATGTAGGAGGATGGAGAACGACGCGCCCGAGGCTTCCTTTACTTCTCCCTTGTGTACACTCTAGAGTTTCTTTCCTCTCCAATGCACTGGAGGTCACATTCCCAGGACATGCCCCTTCTTTCTCAGGGGCTTAGATTACAATCTTACAGCACTAGATGAAGCAGATTCTGTAACACTGTGTGAGAATCGTTCTTCCTTTCTTCATCATTGACTGCGTGCCTGTGGTATCCCAGGTACTCTGCTAGCCTATATCATCTCACCCAAGGGGAACACAGCCATCGATGCCCCCAACTCCCATGATCATCCTTCAGACACGAGCAGAACAGGAGCAAGATGCCTGGTCTCCACATCCCTGGTCACAACCCTTGCTGTCACACCTCAATTCTTCCTTGACCTCAACAAAGCCACCTCATAAAACCCTAATCATTTGCATATTTTCTCTGCTCTTTGAACACATAAGACTCCAGCTGAGAGTTTATCCTTGCTACCCGTGACTTTCCATTCCTAAACCCAGTGGACCTTCCAAAGATGTCAACTATTGGAAATCTCTTCTTTAATTAGAAGAAGTTGCCCTAGAATGAACAAAATCCCCAGAGCGTTTATCATACCATTAGTCACTGGGTGCATGAGAAATGCACCTCTGTGGCCTTTGCCTTTGCCCACAATGGGCTAGGCTCTGGCCAGCCATGCGTGTTAGCTGCACACCGTAAGCTGGGCAGTGTTTCACTTGTCTGAAACAACTGTGGAGTGCACCTAGAAGACAATGGGCTGTTTGATATATATGCAAGAGAGAGTTCAGCTGTATAGCAGGAACATGGAAGTGACAGTTTTATATCTTATGTCCCTGGGCCTCCTCTGCTACAGTGTGTCAGGGGAACTTTGGGTTGAGCAGTGTGCTTTTTAGTTCTTCAAAAGTATGTCTGTGAAATCTTTGAATCTCTCAGTCACTGCTGTGGTTTGAATGAGAATGCACCAGCACCATGCCTGCCTGCTTGCTGTCATGTTCCCTGACGGAATGGTTGTGGACTTATCCTATGAAACTATAAGCAAACCCCCAATTAAATGCTTTATGTTATGAGTGGTCTTGGTTATGATGTCTCTTCAAAACAATAGAACAGTAACCCAGGCAATGATGCATCATTTTAAGGCTTTTTAATGAGGGTTCCATGTTTTTGAAGGAAAAACTGAATTTTATAAAAAGAGTAAAAATATCGTTGTAGTTTGAGATACAACTCACATGAAAAAGTGGATGGTGAGACTAAACGATGCCGAGTCTGGCCTCACTGAGGGAAGCTCGGAATGTGAACGGCTAAGTTCCTCTTCTGTGCTGGGGAGAGAATGTGACCACAGAACTGTGAACAGAGAACCTCCATCCTTGCTTTGCCCATGACTCAAAGATGTGAAACCTAGAGGCCCAACAACATGATGGACCTCTGTGATGTCTCTGCCTCATGCATAGTGTGTATTGGACAGAAACAGAGATAAAATCAGGGTTAGTCTCTAAGGCTGTAGAAACCAAAGGCTTAAAGAAAGAAATCTTAGAATCTTTCTTCCAATATGGGTCACAGGGATGAAGGTTCCCCAACAGTGCCAAGCAATCATGAGAAATACCAGTCTATTCATTCATCTATCACCTATGGTCCATCATCTACTCATCCATCACCCATCTATCTCCTCATCCATCATTCATCATCCACCCAGTTACCCATCATCCATCCAACTACTCATCCATTCATTCTTCACCCATCTATCTACTCATCCATTGTCCATTCATCTATATTTACTCATCCATCTACTCACCCATTGTCCATCCATCTATTCATCCACCATCTATCCATCTATCCACACACTCACTCATTCATTCCTCACTAACAAATGCTTATTATGACTTCAGAGGTTCACATGAGGCATGCAAGTATGGCTAAACCTTTCATTATAATTAGCCAAAGTTACAAACTGTTATTCTTTTAGAAAAGAGATTGCTTCTCTTACAGCAAGAAGTAAAAAGTGACATTTTTTCAACAAAGATTATTTGGAGGCCTGAAGGCAGCCCAAAGAAGTGAAGAAAACTTTGGTTTTGAGACTCACATGGCATGGGGACACAACTCTAGTTCTTATAACTTGCCTTTGGCAATCAACTGCCCTGTGAGAGCCCATTTCTTCTGCTGGAAAGTGGTGCGGGAGAATTGTCCGTATTCTGTCAATCATGATTTAAATAAATGCTGATTGGCCACTAGCCAGGATGTAAGGTGGGACAACCAGACAGGAAGTAGAGGCGGAGCAAGGAGAATAGGAGAATTCTGGGAAGCAGGAAGCTCTCTGGGCATTCCTCCCCAGACCACTGAAGAAGCAGGATGTGATCTGTCCTGCTGAAAAGGTACTGAGCCATGTGGCTAACATACATAGGGATAATGGACTATATAAGTTACAAGAGCTAATAAGAAGCCTGAGCTAATGGGCCAATCAGTTTGTAAATTATGGAGACTCTCTGTGTGATTTTCTCTGGGACTAAGCAGCTGGGGGACCAGGCGGGACAGAAACCAACAAGCCAGCCCCTCATGCTACAGGAAAGTAGAGTTGATGATGCACTGTGATGTCTTTGGTTATAGGCACTTGGGCTCCCCTAGAGTTCCTTATTCTGCTCTCGTAGGCAGAGTGGGTTTAAGTCTGGGCTGATCTGGAAGTCTCTACGCTTGGCTCTATATACTTTTGTTACAGGGACTGTCATAAGCATCAGGCCTTGTTCTTACATGGACTCAGTGTCGTCAAGGTTCCTTCCTTTTTTAGGATAAGAGCGAAAGCCCAGAAACTTAGTGAACTTCTATGAGTACTCTAATTAGTCAGATCGCTGGGGCTCTGCCTTAGAAGAGCTTTCAGTCTAAAGGAAACTTAGAAAATGTGTAAAAGCCTGGAGTATACAGTACCCAATACTGGAGTGTAACCAAGGGTCATCTCAGCCAGTCAAGCCCATGTAACTCAGCAGTGAGGCCAGCTCGCCCTCCCTCCCGCTACTGACGAGCATTCAAATTCAGGCAAGTTAAACAAGTAGTCTGTGCCTTGGTTTCCTCATCTGTGATGTGAGCTTAAGAACAGAACCTGCCTGGTTCATAGTGTAGTCCTAAGGATTAAGTACTGACAGATAAAAAGCACATTAACTGTGTCCAGGACACGGCAAATATTGGCTTTGGTTATCTATGTCTTGCTTGTTCTACAGGTGAAGTCTCATGCTGTCAAACTCATAGTCACAGCTTAAAGCAATGGGACACACATTTCTCTTTTCTTTTTTCGGAGGGGGTGGGGACTTGCTTATTGAGATTGAGTGACGTTCTACACACACAGGTCAGACTCCTCCAGGCTGCTCAGCTTCTCATGGACAGATGGTTCCTGTATCCCTGCTGCTCAACAAGGGGATCCATGTTTGTGACGTGTTACCTGGGGACTCATCAAACCCCATCCCAGGCCAGAAGGACTCCCAGCATGCTATCTTCATATTTTTGCTCCCATTCCTGGGTTATTTCAAAACATGTTGTTTGTTGTTCATACCTCCTAGCTTCCTATGAAGAGGAAAAGGGCTAATAAAACTGGAGACCTTCTAGATACCCAGTCAGCTGGCATCTTACTTTTGTCTCCCTTCTGCCTCCAAGTCTCTGCTCTGTGGGTCTATGAGCAGTGGTCCTTTTCTTCTCCATTTTCCAGTCTTCCTTGGGCTCTCTCTTCTTAAAGTCTACAAGCATCTGTCTCCCCAAGTTGTCAGAGGGAGCATAGCTGGTAGTTCCATCATGTGACTTCAGGCAATACAAATGGGTACACCTAGGGAGCTAACAATTGCTTAAGAGAATGGATGAGGAAGTAAGACAGCCAGTTGTTAAATATTGGCAGCTTGAAATCAGCCAAGGGAAGAGGATTTACATCCTGGCATTTGGCAATTGCAGAATTCCCCCTTCTTCCTTTCTGACATTTCTGATGTGCCTTACAAATAAAGGGGAAGACCGTATTGGAGACAAACCAGAGGCGCAGTTTCTCATGTCTTGAAAGGTTGGCTCACTGCCATACAATCTAAAGCTTTTCCATTCCCCCAAACAAGAGCGAAACGGCCTTCAGCTGCTGAGATTTCAGTACAAGCAGACAAATACTTATCTTTGTTGACCTACTAAACCAGCTTCCCAGGCAACTCAGCCAGATGAATGAGAACAACAAAGGAGCCAAGTCTCCTAGAACCCATCAAGAGAATTACTCATTAAGGATCCCAGTGTGGGGTGGCTGAATACCACCATTAGTAAGCAGCTCTATGCACAGACATTTTTGCCCAACATACTGCTAGTGATGATATCCTCCAGGAAGTAGCAGGCAGACCAAAGGACTCCCATTCTCAAGCCTGAGATCCACAGTTCTCGTCTGTTTCTCCTGCGAAGCCCGGTTGTGGAACTTTCCATCTGCTTCTGTACAGGGTCTCCTAAAGGAGAGGATCTGGGAGCTGATTTTTGTGACAGTTTTTATCCAGGTGAACATTATTATTTCATGAGGCAAACAGCATGAGTGGCTAACAGATTCAGTGCTGGAGTGGTGGTGAACAGGTGGAATGTTAGTCTTCATAGGAAGGCAGCTTGCTGCTGTGGCTCTTCCTGCCCTTGCCCAGATACCCAAGAAGGACAGATGTTGGCTGCATCTCCACTGCAGGCTCATGGATTCAGCCCTGGTAAGGGTGACATTAGAAACACCTGCAGGCAGGTTTGTTCTCCTGATGTTAAGTATCCAGCCATACATTAGAAGGTTTGGAGCTCAATGAGGATGGACCATACTCATCAACTTTGACCCTCAACTCCTATACCCCTGGTAACAGGCCAGTCTTAAGGAAGAGAAAGCATCATAGTTGCTCCTTAAGATTTAATAAAATACCGTATAAAAAGAAAGGGAGGAAGATGGCGATAGTGGAACTTAGTTGAAGGCCAGAATGAGAAGGCTCTTAGTAAAGCATAGCTATTTCATAGACTTTATTTTTTTTCAACATTCAGAATTTTTATTGGTCCTTCATTATGTAGGCTTGATTGATTGATAGCCTACATGGTCAGTCTCAATAAACAAGTAAAATAATACTATGTGATTCAAAGCTTGCACCTTAAAATCACACAGATGCCTGTATTAGGGTTCTCTAAAAGATCAAAAGGGATAAATGGCTGTATATTATAAAAGATTAGCTTGCATAGTATGGGATGAATCGTCCAACATTGGTATCAGCATGATTGGAAAGCTGAGAATTTGGGAAATGTTCAGTTCAAGATGCTCAGTCATTTCAATTCAGTCATAAGGGCATAGAAGATTCCTGGGATGCTGTTGGTCTTCAGTCTGTGTTGAAAGGCCAACAAAGCTGGGTTATGGATAAGCATAGCAAAGCAAATGACAGTATCAGCAGCAACAGGATAGTTATACTCACCAGCAAGTCATAAAGGGAGGCAAGAAAGCAGCACTGGGTTTTCCTTGAACCTTTTTGTCTCAGAGTATGTAATAATTGCCTGGGATTTTTTTTTAAATTTTATATACCAACCACAGTTTCCTCTTCCTCTTCTCTTTCTGAATTCTCCCCTCAATTACCCCCCAACTCTTTTTTCATCTCCATTCAGCTCATGCATCAGGGACAGGTCCTGGTCCCATTGCTAAGGGCCCCACGTAAGACCAAGATTCTGGGAGACCACCTGGGAATACCGGGTGCTGTAGGCAAAAAAAAAAAAAAAGACCAAGGTACACAGCTGTCACATGCATGCAGAGGGTCTACGTCAGACCCATGTAGGCTTCCCCCCCATAATGGAAAAATTAAAAATGCTGCAGGATCCCTGGTGGCAGCAGGCAGCAGAAACGCTGCAGGTCCCCAAGCAGTGGCAGCAGGCCATATGGCGGCTGGCAACAGACCCTCAGAGCAACCAATCCCAGGCAGGGATGGTGCACAAGACCATGTGGCAGGTCTCCGAAGTGGCTGGTCCCCAGAATCGAGCCGTGTGGTGGCAGCCAGTGAGAGACAGATGGATAGGCACCCCATGCAGAGTGAGGTTGGATATTTATTTAGTGGTTATGGAAGGAAGGGGAGAGAGGGAGAAGGAGAGAGAGAGAGAGAGAGAGAGAGAAGAGAAGGGAGAGACGGAAGCTGCCTCTCCAAGAGGGAGAGACAGAAAAGAGAATGCAGGCTGGAAGCTGAAGATCAGCCTGTCTCAGCAGATGGTGGAGGGAGTGGGCGTGGCTTGTCTCTTAAAGAGACAGAACAGATCATTATACCCTCTAGCTGTCATAGACTTTAATTTTTAAAATTTAGTCTCTTGTATGATTTTTGGTTAACTGAATGGGCTCTGAAGTACTCCTCTGGCACCCAGTGAGTACACGCTACTCTATTCTAGACTGCCAAAAGATGGGACTGGAAAGATGGCTCAGAGGCCAAAGCTCTTGCTGCCCTTCCAGAAGACCTGGGTTTGGTTCCCAGTACTACATAGTAGCTCACAATTTTGTGTATTTCCAGGTCCCAGGGATCCAATGACATCCTCTGACCTTCATGGGCAGGGCACACATGTAGTGCATGTACATTTGCACATGCAAAATGCTCATATACATTTTAAATATTAAAAATGTAACTTTCTAAAGATAAACAGATTGATAAAGGATTATAAGATTATAAAGACACAACTACTGTTCCCTCCTTTAGGGCTCAGAACTGAACCCTCTGCCAAAGCAGCAAATGTTCTTAACCACCGAGCTGTTACTTAGCGTTCCATTCATCATCGATAAATGGCCAGTATTTTTCCTCTTATTTTTAATTTTTTGTTATACCATATATCCCTGGATGGACTGCAACTTGCTTTGTAGATCAGGCTAGCCTTGAGTCTTCCTCCCAAGTGCTGGGGAAGGCATCCATCACCTTCCCCCAAGTGTCAATTTCTTGATTTCTAATTTACAATTAACTTCTCTTCTCCATTTTCTTCTTCCTTTAAGCTGTAGCGATCTCCAACTTGCCTGCCCTGCTGTGTTTGTCTCTCAAACGCCAATGACAATAAAATTGTTCTTGAGTTTCCTTCTGACTCTGTTTTTAAATGATTTTATGTAGAAGACCAAGACCCTGAAAGAGACCCGGTTTCTTTTGTAGCACAGAATCTCTGCAGGTGGCTCCCAGGCATGAGTGTGGAGGCCCAAAAAGGCCTATTTCCAGGATGACCAAAGGTTGGAGAGTTGGGACTCTTCTAGTTCCTTCAAGGTTATTATTGTGCTTCCACCACAGACAGAGGCCCCACCTAGTTGTAAATCAGGGAGTTCTGCTCTCTCAAGGTTATTTCAACAGGCGCGGCTAATTGCCAGACCTTGTGTTCCTGAAATAGGGAAGTAGTTTGTTCCTACCTCAAACAAAACTCTAAGGATCCAGCTAAGTTCTAGTTTCCCTTTATGGAAATAACTTGGTATTCCACCCAGGGAATTGTTTGCCTACAGAGTGTTTGGTTTAGGGCAAGAGTTGTAATGATCTGTTCTGTCTCTTTAAGAGACAATCATACCCACTCCCTCCCCTGTCTGCTGAGACAGGCTGATCTTCAGCTTCCAGCCTGAGTTCCTTCTCTTTTCAGTCTCCTTCTCAAAGAGGCATCTTCTGTCTCTCTCCACTTCTCCCCTTCCCCCTTCTGTCTCTCCCTGTCCTCCCCCCCGCCTCTCTCTTTCTCTGGTCTTCTCTCATTCTCTCTTCCCCCTCCACAACTCACTGAATAAATACCCAACCTCACTCTGCATGGTGTGCCTATCCATGTCTCTGTCTCTTGCCCGCAGCCATGTGTCTCCCTGCCCTGGACTAGCCCCCGCTCAGGGACCTGCGGCTGTCCCTGCCTGGGACTGGCTGCTCTCCGGACGCCCTGCCCACTGCCTGCCACCACATGACTTTCAATTGGTCTGCTCATTTCCTTGTATCACGTTAATGCAGTCTTTTGTCTTACTCCTACTCTTTGGGGTCAAGGGTATATTAAGCAAGGGAAATTAAATGGGGGGGCAAATTTTCAGTACTCACAAAAATTCCCTTTCGATACTATCCCATATGTTTCTCCATTTTATTATTTTTGTTTGTGTCTTCATATTCTTTACTATATTTCTAATCCCCATGTCCTTACCCTGGTGAGAGGTGTTTTTGTCGAGGCTGGTCTACAACACACAAGAGGTTTGGAAGTCTCTCCAGGGAATTCCATAACAGCCAAAATTGAGAATCACCGATAGCCAGACTACCCTGAACGTGATCTTATTTGCTCTCGTAAGCTCATGGGGGCAGGACCTGATTAGAACCCAGGTGGGAGAGTCACCATCCTGAAGAAAGAGGCTGCACACCCAACCCAGAGCTGGGCGGTGGCGTGGGTAGTACAGCCCCAGGTGACCTTGAGGGGACTTAAGGAGTTTTGGTTATCAGGCACCCTAGGCAACTCTTGGCATTTAAAGCCTGAGGCCAGAGTAGTAAAACCTGCCTTTTTTAGAACATTCCTTACAGTGCTAAATGTCAAGTTTTGGAGGAGTGGGCATGCCTGGAAGGTGAAACACACTGAATGCATTCAGACCAGGCCTCTGTAGAGGAAGGAGGAGGCACAGTAGGCTTCCAGTTCAGCTTTTGGCAAGGTAACAACAAGATGCAAGAGCTCTTCCTGCATGGTCACTAACCTGCTGGCAGAGGCCTCTCTGCAGTGACTTCCTGTTAGAAGTACGGCAGTGTTCTGTGTGTTGGACACAAACTACAACACCCTGTGTTGTTTTCTCTCCTTTCTCTTTTGCAGAATCTTCTCAATACAAATGCAAGCCATGGCTGTGGGGCCAGACATAAAAAGTGGAGGTTTGTTTTGATGGCTTTGACTATCTTTGTTATGGTTTAAGTAAAATGCTGCGGGTTCCCTGAGGGGCGCAGTGGCAGAAACGCTGCAGGTCCCCGAGCAGTGGCAGTGGGTAGCGGGCCATGAGACCATGCCACATGTACCCAAGCGGCAGCAGGCAGTGGACAGCAGGTCCCAAAGACCACAACAGGCCACGAAGGCAGCTGGGTCCCAGGCAGGGAGCTGCGTGGTGGGTGAGAGACTGAGTAGACATGCTGCAAGTCTCTGAAGGCAGCTGATCTTGGGCAAGGAGCCATGTGGGGGGTGAGAGACAGAGACACGGATCTGCACCCCATGCAGAGTGAGGTTGGATATTTATTTAGTGGGATAGGGAAGAGAAGGAGAGAAGGGAGAAGAGCAGAGAGAGGGGCAGAGGAGATGGGGGGAAGGGGAGAAGTGGGAAGAGACAGAAGCTGCCTCTTCTAGAGGGAGATGGAAAAGGAAGGGACTCAGGCTGGAAGCTGAAGATCAGCTTGCCTCGGCAGAGAAGGGAGGCATGGCTTGTCTCTTAAAGGGACATGACAGATCATTACAGGTGGCAATACCTTAGGGCAACTTCCCATAGGACCTCATCCCTTTGGGTTGTCATTCACATAGAGTTACATTGCACAGCCAAAGTCAAGGGATGTTGCAGATATAACTAAGTTCCATAGGCAGTTGACTTTTGAGTAATGAATGGGGATTATCCTGGATGGAGCTGGCATCATTAGGTAAGCCCTGAGTTCTCTGTAGCTCTGGTTTGAAGATGCAAACCACCCAAGGTCAGCAGTGACTGACCCAGAGAACCCTGAGATAGCTTTACTACGCCTTTGGTCATTTGTGTCACACTGTAGAAGATGAATATACTAGGGGACTCAAAAGTCCAGCTAATGTTGAATGTCCCTAGACTGTAAGAGACTGTCTGATTTGGGATTGGGCTGGGAAAATGAGGTTTTCTTCTGGTAAGCATTATTTATTATCCAGAATGTTGAAATGAGACAAAAAGATGACCATATGTCTTTCGGATGTCATTATTAATTGGCCTTATTAAAGATTCAGTTGTCTAGGGCTATGAACCAGCATTTGACTTTAATTAAGTCTATCCTAGATACTATGTTAACACATAGATCTTTTCCCTCCACTATAAATGCATCCACTTCATAGAAAAAATAATCCCAAAGGTCATACATAGTTTATCACACTATTGTATGTTTGTCAGTTTTGGTAACTGACTTAGAAATTGTATCCTGAGATTCTGTCATTAAATTATGAATAAACAGCCAGTTACTTGCATGGTCTTAGAACCAGCCTTATTTATAATGAATGAATGATTGATTTCTTTATTAACTAATTTTAAAAATCCATGTTACATGTTCATTTTATATTTGTATCATGTTTTCAACTTTCTGACAATTAAACCTTGACAAATTTACAAGCTGATGTTCTTTTTTATCTCTTTTTTTAATTTTTAGGGTTCTTTTTCGCTTTGTATATTTTTGAAATTTTAATTTAATTACAGCATTTATTCCTGCACTTTCCTACTTCTAAACTCTCCCATAACCCCCCCCCCATTCTCCTTCAAATTCATGGCCTCTTTTTTCACTAATTGTCATTGCATGCATACATTTTATATATACATACATATATATTATACATATATGTTCTCAAATATAAACTATTCAGTTGTATACTGTTATTTGTTTGTATATTGCATGTGTGTCTGTGCTTGCATATGCTTGAACACACGTGCAGAACACACCCATGTTCACACACATGGAGGTCAGAATACGATACTGGATGTTTTCACCTGTGACTGTCGGCCTCACCACCTTGAAGCGGGGCCCACCGCTGAACTGGAAGTTTGAGCTAGGCTGGCTGGCCAGCAAGCTCTTGGGATCTCTACCCCCTCATACTAAGATTACGGGCACATGTGGCCATGCCAGGTTTTTCACATGGATGCTAGGGACTTACATTCTTGGATCCTCCTGCTTGCAGAGCTGCTGCTGCGGCCTTGATTACAGGATTCTTAAAGTCCCCATCTTATTTGACGTGACAGAGCGTGGGCTGAAAACATCAGCTCCATATCCACTTCACCAATGGAAAAACTGAGTCTCAGGGAATCCCATAAGGATGGCAGCAGCTTTGGTAGCAACTCAGACTCCTGCCTCCAGATCTGATGTTTTCTCCACCGCCCCCCCCCACTGTTATTCTTTGAAAGTTGCATACAATATGCTTTGATTGTGTTCATCCCTTTCCTGCCTCCTCCCAGATCCACCCCCACCTCCATACGCACCCACTCTGTGTTTTCTTTGATCTATGTTTTGGCCCATCGAGCCCAGTTTGTGCTGCCCATACGCGCTTGGATGTGTGACCTCGCACTGGAGCATGGTCAACCCACCAGGGACCATACCCTTAATGAAAACTGACTCCTCTCCCAGAACCTATCAACTGCAATAGCTCCTCAGCTAGGGATGAGACTCTGTGCTCATCTCCCCTCTCCATGCTAGATGTGTGTCTGGACTGAGTTTGTACAGGTTTTGTGTGCGCTGTCACAACTGCTGTGCCTTCAAATACGCAGCTGTCCTGCTGTGTCCAGAAAACAGTTTCCTAATCCCCCGCCCCACTGCCTTGACCCATCGGCAGTCCCTGAAGCATGAAGCATTCTTTCACACTTAATACATCCTATGACACCTTTGAAGCAGGCAATGGCTGGCTCCATTTTAAATGTCGGACGCTGGATGCAGAGTTTATGCAACTTGCCCCCAATTACAGTGGCTGAGTCAGCATTCAACCTGGCAGCCCCACCTCCACAGCTGTGCCCCCAGTCTTAGGCAATGGCTCTGCTCAGGGCTTCTGGACAGTGGTTTGCTGGCCCTGACTCTCCACAGCCGCCTGCAAGGCCAGCCTGAGTGAAGAGATTGAAAGGGCTCTGCTGTGGGGTCTCGGCATTGAAGAGATTGAAGAGCTTAGCCTAGGACCACATAAGGGACATCACCTCAGTTCTCATGGTGTCCTTTATTTTAGACAGTGAGAGCTTAGGCGTCTGCAAGTGGTTAGCTGTAATTATCTGTGAATTAACTAGCACTGTGATGTAGGGACAAACCAGAATCCATCCATCCATGTAGATCCTCTGGTGATGACTAGAGAAACCATTCTTTCTGTCAGAGAAAAACGCTGGCACTAGTTTACAGAGGCAGTGATCTCATCCCAGGAAACAGAAATATAGTTAAATTGCAAGAATTTTAGAGTCAAGAGGGAATATTTAGTCTGTTAAGACTGGGAAGTGACTCAGTCACACATGTTCGCATCTCAAAGTCGTCCAATTGTTCTCTGCCGTCTGTAATTTCATTTTACCTAGATTCAAATTCACTTTCCAGTCAGAATCAACTTTTGAAAAGCTGTTGCAAGGAAATAGATCTTTCATTTTCCTGAAGATGGGTGCTCTAGAGCATTAAGGAGCATGGCTTGAAGAGCCTGGGTCCATCATGCTATCCATGATGCGACAGGCGTTGAGTTTTCTTTCCAAATTGAAGAAATATGCCACTGTTTCCGAAACTGGGCTGAAGCCTAGGGCAGTGCTGTGACAAGAACCCCTTACCCTTCTGAGAGGCAGAGGGAGCCTGGCCCTAGTCCTCCCTCTGCTGCCAGGTTTGGCTTCACTTTTGTGCCTGAAAGAAAGGGCTACTGATCCACACACAGGAGCAAACAGAATAATTGCTGTAATCTCATCTCCTGTAAAAGCCAAGTGGAAAATTCTTCTTTAAAAAGTTCCAAGCCAAAAATACTACCTGGTTAAAGGGTTCCCATTTTAAAGGTAGTCCCTGGGTCTGCTGGCACGTGACAGGAAGACAGTGTAAGTGATGGCGATAAACTTACTTTCCCACTGAAGCAGTATTTCCTGGTCAATGTGTTCTGCTAATGCCTGTTTTACTTGGGTGGAATTTCCCTCTTTATCTCAGCCATATCATTTCCCAGTTTGGGCTGCTTATTTCTAAGCCAGCCTTCCCCAGAGGTATAAGGAAAGGTAACATTTCAGCAGCTTTTTTGAAGGGGTGGTTCCCTGAACCAGCTCTCTCTTTAGGACAGAAGATACATTTATAAATGTATCCGTAAACAAAAGTTTCTGGAAAGAACCACACCTTACACAGACTCTTCTACGAGGCGATTGGCTGATGAGAAGGCCAGCAGCAGTGGGGAGGTTGGAATGTTGCAGGTCCAGAGCCAATGCGCAACTTACTTTGAGCTATCTTTAACCTGCTTCATAGTCATCTGTTGCTCATCTCTGTGTCCAACCTAACACCCTTTGGACTAACAGCTGAAACTTTGGGGGATATGTTAACAGCCCCTCCTAGCTTCCCCCAGCCTAAGGGCTAAGACTGCCATTAGATAGCACCTGAAACCCATGCTGAGATCCCCCTGCCTTGGCATAATCCACCTACCTGATGACTCTATCAGTGTATTTGAAAAGTGCCTAGATTTATGGCTCTCTTCTCTCCCTTTCTATAAAAACTTCACAACACTGTTACCACATTGGAACATGTTATGAGGCTGTGGCTACTCCTGTTTGGCTCCAGAGTAAAATGCCTTTTATCCCCTTAAAGGGGAGAGGAGGGATGGGTCACCACCTTCTTACTTTCCCTTTTGGGACCCCTTTTAGGATTTTTATTATTGATGGCTTTTGGACCGTGGGCCCTTAATAGGCTCACTAAGTTCATTCGCCAGCAGATGGATTCCCTGGCATCCAAGCCCACTCAGGTCCATTATCACCGGCTTGATCTGGCTGATAGAGGGCTAGAAGAAGTTCCTTGAGAGCGAGTCTCCTATTGGAGCCACATAAAACCCAGAGATATGTGTGTCTGTCCATGACAGACATGGGTACCAGCAAGGGGTGTTAGGCAGAGCACCGCATGGACAGAGTGAGCACCTGAGTTCTCTCGGTTTTTCCACCTGGGGGTCCAGGTAGCCACACCCTAACTAGATGTGATAGTTTCCCCATCATTTCTCAGGGATCTTTAAAAAAAAAAAGAGGTTCCTCGTTAGTATAGTGGTGAAAAAAAAAAGAGGGATAATTGGATGATGGGATAATAGATTGGTATTTGTGAATTATTGTTTTTAGACAATTATATTGGTATAGATTTTTGTATATTGATACAAAGTTAAATTATATTAAATATTGTATGCATGTATGCTTCTGCCTCTGTTTAAAACATTGTTTATGTATTGAGATATATATGTATATATATTTACCATACCGCAATGTACATTACTACCTCTGATTAAGATACTCATACATTGTTTACATTTGAAAGTCATTGTCCTCATTTTTTGCACAGTTGTTTATTGTCTTAGTCTTTAAGTTAGATAGGTATTGAGAATTATAGATCGATAGTCATCTATGTTTGTTATATTTATAATTAGATTAATCAGGTTCTTTAGATACATAGAGATTATACTCAGTATAGATAGATAATCTTCAACCTCTTCAAGGAGCTGTAGAATATGGCCTTTAATCTAACTTAGAGTTTCGTGGTAGTGAGACACAATTGCTCCTGGCAACACCAATTTATTCCCGAGAGAATGTTGAGCACCAGAGACACTCCACCTGGAGCCTTTCTTTTTTGGCAGAACTGGCCTTTGGGCAAAGAAATGCCCATACCTCAACCACTGACAGAGATACAGAGTAACCGTAAATGGATAAAACAGGATTATCATATCCTGCCAAGACAGGATAAGATAGTTTTGAAAAGTTTCTTGCCTTTGAAAATGATATGCCAGTTACTTTACGCCTTAGCCAAAGTTGCTTGCTTCAACATCATAAATGAGACTTTGAGTGATTGCCCAGGTAGTCAGTTGTCTCTGTCATTTGTTGCACATTTTGGAAGTTTCTCGATTACACTTCCTTTCCACTCAAGTAATATTATTTCCCTTCTCAGATCTTTGATGGAGTTGAAGATTAGATAATTGTAGTTACCTTCCTCACAATTTAGCCGAGCCTAATTTCAATGCAATAGTTAGACTCCTTAAAATAGAATGTTTAGTAAAACTTTTGTTATGCGTTCCTTGCTTAATAATGTTTATTGTTTGTAATTTTATATTTGGTATCTGTTCCTATTGTATATAGCTGTGTTGGGTTTGGATCGATCTTGTTTAGACAAGAGGGGGAGATGACGGGGAAACTATCAACCAATCACATCTAGTTAGGGTGTGGCTACCTGGACCCCCAGGAAGAAAAACCGAGAGAACTCAGGTGCTCGCTCTCTCCATGCGGTGCCCACCGGTCAGATAGGACTTCTGACCTCCCACTCTTGCAGCGTGAGTTTCCCCTTTTTAACCAATTAAAAATATTTGTTCTTCTTGAGCTGGCTTGGTTATTTATCGTACCGACCTAGTTTTGTGCTGATCTCTCTCCTGTTAAAAAGCTTTCATGTAGCTCTGCCTCCTGCCATACAAACAAGTCATAGATGCCATCACTCTGCATCTTAACTCACAGCACCAAACTCAATCGGGTTTGCTCACTTGTGATTGCTTGTGATTTGCTCACTTGTGACTGGTCACCTATTGCTTCTCTCTCTGTCTCTCTCTCTCTCTCTTTTTCTATCCATCCATCCCTCCTCCCACCCCCCATAGCTTTGCTTTTAAAAAATACTGGATAAGTGGAATCAAACAGCATTTAGTTTTTAATTTAGTTTCATTTTTTTCAGCTTAATCGATATATCTGAGATTGTTCAATTCTTCTTAGACTGTTCCTTTTGCTGCTGAAGGACACATCATTTTATAGTTAGAAAACAGCTTGCTTTTCTACTCATCATTTGAAGGGCATTGAGACACTTCCTCTTTCTAGAGATTGTGCATAACGCTGTTGTGAATGTTCATGCATAGGTTTTGACATGAGCTTAAGTTTTCACGTTTCTTGAAATAAATGTATAGAACTGGATATGTTTTTCTAAAGAAAGCTAGGGTTGGGGGAAAGATAGCTCAACAGTCAGCGTGTAAGTCCATTGTTTAATAGTTGCTCTTGCAGAGGACCCAGATTTAATTGCCAGCATCTGTATGATGGCTCATAACCATCTATAACCCCAGATCTAGGTGATCTGATGCCCTCTTCTGACCTATTTGGGCACTAAACACTCACATGGTACTCAGACACGTATGCAGGCAAAACACCTATACACATAAAATAAAAATAAAAAATCTAAAACTGAAAAAAAACTTAGGGTGGCTGTGAGTTTGTATTTTTATCAGCAACAAATGAGAATCCTCATGACCTGTACCTTCATGTGGTCTGTAATTTCCTATGATCCATACCTTCCCACAACCCCATATCATCATGAACAGAAGTCCTCTTGCATTCCCAATCTTCCTCAGCAAAAAAAATTTCTTTCAAAAAAGAATTTTTTTTTATCAGCGATGGATGTTGAAATTTTGTCAAATGGTTTTTTTTTTTTTGCATCTATTGATCTGTTGGCTTCTTCTTTCTCCTATAGTCTATTAATACTGTGAATAATGTTTAATTTTCCTTGGCGAACCGGACTTGAACTCCTAGGTGATGCTATTTATTTCATAATGTTGTAATCTTTCCTGACAGGAGTGAGATATTCTAATGGGATGATTGAGCCCCTACCATTGGCCATTAGAATAGTAAATGAATGAGCCTCAAGGAATTGGAATTTCCTCAGGAATCTTATGTGAGAGAAAGAAAAAGCTGAAGTCCAGTGACAGCCAGAAGGAGCACTTAACCCCAGGAGAGAGTTCACAGAGTTCTGATAAATTACTACCTTGCAGGGCAGTTGGAGCTAAGACAATGGTGGATCAATGATAGGCAGATATACGTCTTGACAATGACGGCTTAGTTATACATACCTTAGTTATGCCTTTTATTTAAACCTCTACCTTATATCAGAATCTGGAAGATGGAGGTCACTGAACCTCATTTCTCATTATAATGTGGTCACATTGAATGTACTAATTAGGGTTCTCTAGAGGAACAGAAGCTCAGAACTGATAAAAATGAATAACTCTCCCTCCCTCCCCTTCTCTCCCCCATCCATCCGTGTGTGTGTGTGTGTGTGTGTGTGTGTGTGTGTGTGTGTGTGTGTATGAATTTATTAGAGTAGCTTATAGGCTGTGATCACCTAGTCTAACAATGACTATCTACTAAAACCAGAAGTCATAAAGTCCATGAAATTGGATGTCTCAGTATACCCCAGAATCCCTAAGAAGTAGGCTCTAATGCCCATGAAGAGATGAACTTGCCAGCAAGAACAAGCAGGCCAAACTTCCTTCTTCCATGTCCTTTATTTTGGCTGCCACCAGAAGGCATGTTCCAGATTAAAGGTGCACCATCCCACCTCAGAAGATCCAGACTGAAGGAGGATCTTCCCAGTTCAAATGAGTTAAGAAAAATTCCTCACAGGTGTAACCAGCCTCTTGGGTTTTCGGTTCATTCCAAATGTAGTCCAGAATACAACAAAGAGTGGCTACCACACTGAGTAACTCTCCTTTCCCCACTTCATTATTGCTTGCCTCTGTAATTGATGTATTAAGGATGGGTAGTTGAACATAGCTTGCTAGGGCTGTGGGGGTCCAGGCTTCTACCATCGGACTCAGAACATTGTATTATTACTTATGTACTATTGGGCTTGATTTACTATCTTTTTTTGAGCAGTACATAACTGTTAATGATGATATAGTGTGTTGTTTTTCTATTTTGTAATGTTTTGTCTGTTTAGGGGTTCTGCTACTTGACCTTCTCTAATATTAGAGGTGGCATTGTTAGTTTGAGGTTTTATTGTTTGGTTGTTTTGTTGTGGGCATATGGTCTCGATGCGCTGGAGTTTACCAGCTTGTTAGCCATGCTCTAGAGGGTTTGTCTTCTGTTCTCAAGGGTCTGTAGAATGGCTTGTTTCCCCCAGATCTTTGGTCCTAGAGACATTTTGCAATGTGTTAGCTGGTTAAGTGCTTGCTTTGTGTCTCTGTTATCCACTGCCTCCATTAGTCCTTATTAGCATCCTATTTTCAGTTCAGGTCACTGAAACTGGGAGGATTTAGGTAACTCGTGGAAATTACAAATGGCAGAATCAGGATTAGAATTTAGGTCTGTCTAACTCCAAAGCACTCACTGTTAACCATGCTACACTGCAATGAAGTAGACCAATGCTGTTTTGATCTCTGTCACACACACACACACACACACACACACACACACACACACACACACACTGCACTTCAGGGGCTTGGTCGTGGCATTTGTGGCAGTCAATTATGAGCTGTATTTGGGTAGAGTAATATTTGGAAAGGGCTGGTTTTTCCCCTAAGTTTGAAAGAAGTGCATGATTATTCTGCCATCACTTCATTTATGTGTTTCCCAGTTGCCTTCTTCAGTGCTAAAGAATAGGATGATTATTGTATAGGGCTTATACCCAGTGCTGGGCTTAGTCAGTTACTGTACTATGTCATAAACATAATCCATTGTCATGTGGGTCATGGCAACAAAGGTTTGAACTACTCCTCTAGCACAGATGTCTGTGAGGACATGACACACCATGATCCTTTTCTTTAGTTGACATATGAATGTATTTATAAATAAGTACAACAGGGCTGGCAAGGTAAGTTCTTTGTTGATAAAGAGAGTGGCATGTTATTATTCCCAAGACATACTTAATCCTTATTGCTGTAGATGAATGAAGCAATTAAATACTTTCCAGCTGTTAGTGTGTGCCTGGGAGCTGTTCACAGTATATAGGAAATTCCAAAGGTCCAGACCACAAGGTTCTTCTGCATGGGCAGGATGACAGAAGACTTCCAGGGAAGAGTTTAGCTGCTGGGTCATATCTTACTGCTAGAATCATGTGATATAGAAAGAGGCACTATTTATCTCCATGAAAGAAAAGGGGAAAAAAAAGAAAGAGACACTCTTAAAATGTGTTCTGGGGTTGGGAAAACAGTTCAGTCAGTAAAGTGTTTGTCTTTTGTCATGAGGACATGATTTCCAGAATTCTAGGCAAGGTGGCACAAGCTTGTAGTCTTAGCAAGAACCAGGAGGACTCCTGGGCTCACTGGCTGCTAACCCAGCCCAATTGGTGAGCTCCAGGACAACGAAAGTCTCAAAGGAAGTGAGTGACAGGTATTTTAAATACCTGTCATCTCCTTTTTAGCAATGAATGTCTGTTAGAGAAGGCAGCTTGTTGGTTCCCGGCTGCTCAGCAGCTCAGCTCCGAAATAACCACACAGAAACTGTATTAATTAAATCACGGCTTGACCCATTAGCTCTAGCTTCTTATTGGCTAACTCTTGCATATTGATTTAACCCATCTCCATTAATCTGTGCATCACCACAAAGTCGTGGCCTACCAGCAAGGTTTCAGGACGTCTGTCTCCAGTGGCTCTATGGTTTCTCTCTGACTCTGCCTCCTTTCTCCCAGCATTCATCTTAGTTTTCCCCACCTAGCTCTGTTCCCCTACAGCTCTACTATAGGTCCAAAGCAGTTTCTTTATTCACCAATGGTACTCACAGCATCCAGAGGGAAATCCCACATTAAAAGTCCATTTCTAACATCCATCCTGCTAATTATCAGGCCTCTGTTTCATAATTAGGCTAATTTCTGATCATCACTTTGCTGATTAACATAGTACAGGGCATTGATTGTGACATAAATTAGAAAATAAGGGCCGGGTTCTGCCTGAGAACGAGGGTTTCTGGGATATCTTGAGCTAGCCCATTACAAATGAGAGATCTCTGTTCAAGAAGTTGAAGATTTGTGAAGTCAAAACCTAAGCTAGGTAGCAATTCGTAATATTATCCTCTCTATGTTGAGGAATATTCTAAAGTGACATTGTGAGTGATAGAGGCACCACCCGTTGTTGAATACTTTATCATGGAGTGACCTTTTGGTAGCAGTTGCCGTCACTGCCTATTTTCTTCTGGAAACTACTCCTCTCCTTGAAATTCATGGAAAATGGTGTCTTACCTGTCTTGAGTACAGCTTATCATCCTGGGATGGATGTGACCCAGGTGTGGCCAGTTAGCCTCTTCTCGTGTGGAACTGGGGAATGGACTCAGAGGAGAGTTTGTTCCTTTGTGGCAGCTAGATTCCAGCTCCCAGGACTCCCATTTAGGAATGAAGGAGTAGGAGTGGCCAGTCTTGAGGGAAGGAGAAGAACAAAGAACAGACAAAAGGCAAAGAGCAGAACCTGAGGAACCATGCAGGCCCATTCCTGCCAGACAAGAGATCTCTCAGCCTGAAGGATTTGCTCAAGACTCTTGAGATGCTCTCAGAGCTCAGCTCAGCCCCAGGTGCCTCTTTGTTAATGCTTTACCCATTTTCTGATATTTGCAACCCCAAGAACAGAGTTCCAGATACCAGGCATTTTGCTAAGCATCACAGACATATTTTATGAAACTGTGAATTACTGTGGGTAGGTGTACATCATCTTCACCAAGTCCCAGAAGAGGTATGCATTTCAGAGTTTGGTTTACCTAGAATCACGTAACGGATCCCACACAGCCTTAAAGAGTAGCGATGTAAATATTTGAGCCCCAAATCTCTAACTTCAAAACCCCTGTTCTGTTGCACTGATGGTACATACTGAATTAGTTCAAAGATCAAAACTGTCCCACCTGTTATTTAAATTTTGCCCCTTAAACCAAAAAACCAAATAAGCCACTTATCCCGTCACTCTGTTTTCTGGGGATAATTTACCTGGACCCAAATAACTCATTGCCTTTTCTTTCCTGCATCTTAATAAACTATCAGAATTCTTTTTGGTGTCTTTATCCTGTGAATTTAAGGCATGTGCCACCCATGAGCTGCAAGGCAATAGCTGCATTCTTACTCCAAGTGAAGAGAGCAGGGCTCTCCTGGTTGCCCTCTCTGAATCTCCATGAACAGGCCTCACTTACACTGTATCAGGAAGTGCTGTGCCGGGCGGTAGTGGCGCACGTCTTTAATCCCAGCACTCGGAAGGCAGAGGCAGGCAGATCTCTGTGAGTTCCAGGCCAGCCTGGTCTACAAGAGCTAGTTCTAGGACAGACTCTAAAACTACAGTGAAACCCTGTCTCAAAAAACCAAAAAAGAAGAGAAAAAAAGAAGAAGGTGCTGTATCTTCCAAAAGGATGGAGTTGGTGGCCATGCAGAGGGCACTGCGGACACAGTGCATTTTGCCTTTTGTTTGTTTTGTTTTATTTTTATGAGTCAGGAAACTCTTTCTTGGGAGAACTGCCCCAGGCCAAATGTGTTGCTTGGCTAGGAGTTCCCTCTCTCCTGTCTATTCCCCTTAGACCACAGTCAAGATCAAACTGACGGGAGAGTGGGCACTAGATCTACCGAGGGCTGGCACCCTAGAACTTTTCACACCCTCAGTTCTCCTTGAGATTTGGCTGTAGCCAGACCCTGCTGAGACCACATGCTTTCTTAGGGCCCTTCTCTGACTCAACCTGCTTGTGGCTTCCAGTTTTGAAAGCCCTTCTCTGGGAAAAGACATCCATGAGACTCTTCGTCCCAGGCTCTGCTCCTAGGAAACCTTATCTAAAGCAACGGCATTTAGGAGTTTTCTTTTGGAAGGGCTGGGGTGGAGACTAACATCTTTGACACTGGCTTGGAATGGTGGAGGACAAATTTATGAACACTAGAAGTTCTTATGGGCAAAAGAGAAGGCAATGGTGGAATGAAGGAAAACAAACAAACAAACAAAAACCCTCTAATCAGGGAAACTTTGCTCTGTAGGCAGTCGGGTGCCCAGAATAGATGAAAGCCCATGTCATTCCTCTCTGTCTCCTCACAGGAGAAGAGGAGGTATTTTGAGGCTGTTGCAGCAAACACTCTTCTTGGTTCTTGAGTCCACCCCTTCCCATACTTCCTGGTTTGGTCTTATTTTTAAACATGAAAACCATTGCCCTGAACTTACTTTCAGTCAGATTCAGTGGGGCCTGTGGTTACGCACGGAGATCTTGCGTTCCTGCAGCTCGCAGCTGGCATTGCTCATTCTTCCTCAGGACAATTAGACTGCTGGTGCCTCTGCAGAGTGAGGCGTTGGTAGAACGATTTGCTGTGCAGCTGAGGGAGGATCTAGAATTAGTCACTTCCTTTGCTCAGAACACGCAGAGCTACCACCTAAGAAGGACGTGTCTGGGACTCAGGGTGACACCAGGTTCTTTAGGAAGCAGAGAGTGGCTCAAAGTGGGGCTGTTTGAACAGTTTTCCCTTTGAGGGCCTGAAAAGGTGGTATTAGGGGGGTTTAGCACAAGGCTGGAGTGAAGCTATCCATGATGATGGCTTCTGGGCCTCTCTAGTATTTGCTCCACAACCTTGTTTTCTGTTCGCCTTTCCCCATCAATGTACTGGTATTTCACGGTCTTAAAGAGCAGCCCCCGTGCCAGAAAATGACCCACATCATCCCTCTTTGATCTTGGCCTTTAGATGCTCAGGTCTGTGGGACCCACCCCATCACTGATTTCAGCAAGTTATAACCGGCCTACTCATTCAAGCAGACTTGTTTCTTGGTGGGAGAAGAATGCATGAGCCAGCGCTTTTCAGTTCAGCTGCATTAGAGGCAGTGCCTAGACAAAGTGATACATGCATCTGAGACTTGTGTTTAGTGTTAAATTTGTTGGGTCATTGCAAACTTTAGTTCCATTAGAGTGGGGCCTTGTGCTCTGTCACTGTTTCACTAGAGACACCTAATGCTCCATACCTTTACAGGTCAAACCTGATGAAATATGAGTAGAAAATTTGTACATGGGCCTATAGTGATGGCTTGGAGTATACTTTTCCTACAGAGAATCCAAGTTCGGGTCCCAGCACTCACATGAGACAGCTCACAACTGCTGATAAATCTAGCTCCAGGGGACTTGACGTTCTCTTCTGACCTCCACAGGGACGTACAGTCATGCCATGCTCATATGCTCCCATCCCATATATATATATACATATATATGTATATATATATAAAAGATGCTATTCTTAATCATGTATATAATATATAATTATGTATATATAATAATTAAGAATAATTATATATATATAATTAAGAATAACATCTTTAAAAAAAGAAAAATAAACTTCTTTGTATTCTATAGTCATTAGAAGTTCCAGGTTTGTGGGGCAAATGGGAGATAACTTTTGTCTTTGTGCCTAAAATTTCACTTAAAATTTCAATCTTCACTTAAAATTTCTGTAAATTTTCTGCCTCACGGGCCACGTCAGAGCACCCCTCCCTGATTCTGGTATCCCGTCACACACAGGGTGGGGTGTGAAGACCCTGAATGCAGACAGCTTTTGCTAAAGCATTCAACTCTACCTGAAAGAAAGAGTTAACCATGGAACCCTAAACCAAAAACCACTTGAAAGAAACCTATGTTACTATATTCTTAATTAAAACAAACAAATGGTGGTGGCATACCACCTAAGCCCAGCACTCAGGTGGCAGAGACAGGTGGATCTATGTGAGTTTGAGGTCAGCCTGGTCTACAGAGCGAGTTCTAGGACAGGCTCCAAACTTGCACGGGAAAGCCCTGTCTTGAAAAAGAAAAAGAAAAAACAAAAACAAGCAAACAAAAACAAAACCCAAAAAACAAAATACACTCAACTATACTGGTACTGGAATTTTCTCTCCCTGGTCATTTTGTTGGAAATGAAAGGCTAAACTCCCACCTGGGCATCCCCATTTTAGTGGCTGTGCTACAGGTGTAGCCTGTCTGGCTAAGACTTAGCTTCTGTTTCCTTTGCACTCAGACAAGACTGTCAGTGCAGATGTCATGAGGATGAGCGGGGTTCCCCACAGGAGTTGTCTACCGAATGGGGGAATTAACATTAAACACTGCCAAAGTCAGTCACAACATACAGCCTCTGGGAGAGGCCCTTTTCACACTGAGTGAATCAAAGTTTGAAAGAAAATCAAGGTGCCAGATCCTGCACTCGTTAGTCGAGACTTCCTGTCAGGAACAGTGCGATGAGATGGAGAAAGACCGAGGCCTTAATGTCCCAGGACGTTTATTCACATTTGCTGGGATTATAAGAAACAAAACTATTTTCTCAGGAGATGTTGTCTATTTCCCCTTCCCAGGGGGATCTGTGTATGTTTCTCTTAGGGTTCTCCTTGTTACCTAGCTTCTCTGGGGTCATGACTTATAGGCTTGTCATCTTTTGCTTTACGTCTGATATCCACTTATGAGTGACTACATACCATGCTCATCTTTCTAGGTCTGGGTTACCTCACTCAGAATGTTTTTTTCTAGTTCCATCCATTTGCCTGCAAATTTCAAGATGTCATTATATTTTACCGCTGAGTAGTATACTTCATTGTGTAAATGTACCACGTTTTCTTTATCCATTCTTGGGTTGAGGGGCATCTAGGTTGTTTCCAGGTTCTGGGTATGACAAATAATGCTGCTAAGAACATAGCTGAGCACATGTCCTTACAGTATGATTGAGCATCCATTGGATTTATGCCCAAGAGTGGTATTGCTGGATCTTGAGGTAGGATGATTCCCAACTTTCTGAGAAATTGCCATACAGATTTCCAAAGTGGTTGTACCAGTTTGCACTCCCACCAGCAATGGCAGAGTGTTCCCCTTACTCTGCATCCTCTCCAGCATAAACTGTCATTGGTATTTTTGACCTTAGCTATTCTCACTGGTATAAGATGGTATCTCAGAGTCGTTTTGCATTTCCCTGATGGCTAAGGATGTTGAATATATTGGGAGCATGGGGGAGGGAGTAGAAGAGAGGACAGAAGGGGAGAAGGAGGGCAGGGGGAGAGAACTTGAGTAAACATGATGGTCAAGATGGAGGAAGGACAGAGAGGGAGAGCAAGGAAAGAGATACCTTGATTGAGGGAGCCATTATGGGGTTAGCAAGAAACCTGACACTAGAGAAATTCCCAGGAATCCACAAGGATGGCCCCAGCTAAGACCTTAAGAAATTGTGGAGAGGGTGCCTAAAATGGCCTTGCCCTGTAGTCAGATTAACTGTCTTAAATGTTATCATAGAACCTTCATCCAGCAACTGATGGAAGCAGAACACTGGACTGAGCTCCCAAAGTCCAGTTGAAGAGAGGGATGAGTGAGAATATGAGCAAAGGGGTCAAGACCACAATGGGGACACCCACTAAAAGAGCTGACCTGAGCTAATGGGAGCTCACCGACACCAGACTGACCAGCACAGGACCAAGCTAGACCCTCTGAATGTGGGTGACAGTTGTATGGCTGGGACAGACTGTGGGGCCACTGGCAGTGAGACCAGGATTTATCCCTACTGCTTGTACTGGCTTGGGAGGAGGGGAGGGAGTGGGACCTGGGATTGCAATGCAAAATGAGAAAAGAAAGGTTTTTAAGAATAAATAAGTAAATTAAAGAAACACAAAACTATGTCGTTCACTTTTATTTCTTATATCTCTGAGATAGAGGGTGGGAAAGGGGCAAGGCATCGGGATTAAAGGTAGGGAATAAAGCTTGTTTATCTTTAGGTACCATTAATTCACGTTTGTGAATCATTAGTACAATAAACGCTGATTTCATTCATAACTAAGTGGGGCTATTTATGCTTGAATGGAAAGCACATGCACTTGCTCACCCAAAGCTCTATTGTGAATGAAAAAAAAATCAGCCTTTATTGTTCCAGCAACCATGTGTTAAGCAAAGTCCCCAAATGAAGCTTCTGAGTGTGGGGAGCAGAAAGCCTGAATGCTAATACGTTTGTGCTAGGGGTTGTGTGTGGTTTCTTTGGATGGCCTGGGGCTTCACAGAGGCGGACAGACCATGGCTGCTCCAGGATCCCGCATTGGTGAGGCACCAGCATGCAACCTTAGGCCTCTCCACAGGTTTAGAGAGCATGAGAGATCAGTAATGTCTAAAGCTGCGGCAGCCATGCCAGCAATTCTGGCTCACCTCTAGGTTTGAGAAACAAACAGAAATGTTGCAAGTGCTGAGCTAGCAGATGACTTTGAACTACCCCCCTCCCAGACTGCAGCTCTGAGGGGGGGGTCACAGAGTGTCACAGCACATGTTGTGTTCTCCTCAGCTGCAGGGGTGTCCAGCCTTCTGACCCTGAGGCGCATGGGCTAAAAGATGGACACACCTGCTTAGCTCTTTCTCGGCAAGGTTGACTTTCAAAACTAGCTATGACCTGTCTGTTTTTATGCCATGTATACAATGACATCTCCATAGACATTTGAGAAGAACTATTTTCTCTGGTTTGTATGGGAAATGTGTGTAAATTGCAAATTAAAAAGAATTGAAAAGGAGACCGTGAGCATCTTCTCACTTCCCTTGGAGACAGCCTCTGTGACTGTAGGTCACCGACACTTAGCATCCTACCTAGAAGGAGGTACAGAGGCAAGCAGTAGCTGCAAACACTTGGTATGCAACTTTCTTTAATTCCATTTTTCTTAATTATATGTGAGGAAGTATGGAATGGGTAAATAGCTAACATGTTCTCACTAATACCAGGGACTTTGCTATAGGAAGGAGAGAAAGGACCTACGGCAGAGATCAGATTCAGTTCCTCGCTCTTGGGGATTTTAGTAAAGTATAGAGACGGGGCGGGGGAGCGGGGAGTGGGCCAGGACAAGGTGTGGAGAGGTGACTCAGAGCACACTACCTGGAGAGGAACAGGTACTTAAATCCTGCCTGAGGCCATCTGGAGAGACTGATGTCCATCCTCAGCCTGGAGTGATATGCAGGGACCACACAGCTAATGAAACAGAGGTGAGAAGAACCTCTCCCACAGAGAAGACAGACAGTCTGTGCTAAGATCCTGGAGAGGGAGTGCAGTGGAGGCTGCTGTGGTGCAGCTGAGAACTTCTAACTGCCCGAGTAAACAGTGGGTTAGAAGAGACTGACAGTGTGAGGGCAGGAGGGTAGAATAGGGTGACGGAGGAATGAGGGCAAAGCCAGTAGGACTAGTGAGCAAGGAGGCTGGACACAGGAAGGAGGACAGCAAAGCTTGGGAAGACCCCTTGCGGGAGAATTCAGATTTTAACCTGAGGATGATTAAGAGCCACTGGAGCAAAGAAAGGGGACTACAGTCTGACTTGTGCTGCAAGAACATTGCTTAAAAGTAATGCAAAATAACAAGTAAGGTCACTTGCCACACAAGTACCAAATCATAAAATGAGCCCACCTTTGAGCTGGGGCTATAGCTCAGTGGTAGAGAACTTGGCAAGCATGCAGGAGGGACTGAGTTCAGTTCCCAGTGTCTGTCTACCTGCCTACCTGCCTTTCTGCTTCTCTCCTCTCCCCCTCTCACCTCTGTCTCTGTCTCTCTCTCTCTGTCTCTGTCTCTCTCTCCCTCCCTCTCTCTCTCTCTCTCTCTCTCTCTCTCTCTCTCTCACACACACACACACACACACATCATTATACTTTGGATAAAAAATAAAATTTTAAATTATACTAGTTTACAATAAACGGCACTAATGTCACTAGATGTCAAATCATGGCATGTGGCAAAAAGGTCATTCCACGCTCAATTTTGACCTATAAAAATATTTGTCAGACACAAAACTGACAGTAAATGATACATTTTGTAGCTTGAATATAATAGGTGAAATATAAAACCACACTGAAATAATATTTAAACCTGTATCTGGGGGAAGGGCTAAGAATAAGTAAAGATGAAATCCATATCAGTGAATAGCGCTAAGGACTCCTTTAAAGACCTTGTGTTTACATGGCCCACCCGTCTGACCCAGGGCATTGTCTCTGCCTTAGGTCATTTTATTCACCATGTAATTCCATCTGGAACTGTCTTCCCTTTTCTCATATAACCTAGAGTAACTGTAAGTACTGAGGTTAGAGCATATGCATATTGGGGATATTCATTTTGCCAGGAGCTATTATTACCACTTTTTTTTAACCCACCCACCCCATTCTGCCACTTTCTGTCTCCTTCAGATAATCATTATGTTCTTAGATATTTTTTTAAATGTTGACTCATGCACATATAAACAAAGCCAAATAGAATTATCTTTTGTCAAACAAGTAATAAGACACTTTCCCTGGTCTGATCTTTTCTGTACTTAGTCACGAATTACAGTGACTTTAGTGGGAACTTCCTCATCCTGAATATATTTCATTGTATCAATAAGCTACTGTTATTATTAAGTGGCATTTCAAATCAAGGGGGGAGAGAAGGCATATATCATAAATAGATGATATTGGGGTTACAGAGACTAACACACATACATGTGCACACATGTACACGCATACCTGTGCATGCCATAAATACTTAGCACAATATCTAAAAGGATAAATACAGAATTTACTAAAGGATATATTTAAGAGAGGCTTAGAAAATAAGAAAAAAGCAATGTTGATATTCTATGTAATATTTCCAAATATATAAAAACTTATACTATCATATGCTCACATGTCAATTATACTATATAAAAATAATGGACATTCCAAGTACAACATGAAACTGATTACTTATGTATATTTACATTCTGTATCTCCAGAAATAAAAATTTCATACCCAAAGTAATGTACAGCACTCCTTTAGGGTAGCTCTTTGTTCGGGGCTAGAAAGGACCATCACTGTCTTGAAGCACAGTGTCTGTGATGATCTCCAGAGACCCTTACAAGGTTGGATTTATTTGACATTCCCTCATGGATGGAGGAGGATCAAGACTCTCCAGGCTCCTGAGACTCACAAAACTCTCAAGAAGGCCTCACAGGTTCATGAGGCTGTGCCATCCTGGGGGTTCCAATCACCTCTGTGTCACAAGGAAACAAGTGACTAGGGTGGGACTTCTCTGCAGAGCACATGCCTGGAAATTGCCTGTGCTGCTGTAACACCAACAAACCCACCTGCTGGCCAAACTAGACTTGGATCAAGTATTCTCAGTGTGTTCCTTATGTGGGATGAACAGATGTTTCTTTATTTCCTCCCAGGAAAAGCCAGGCAGCAGCTCTCTGCAACTAAGTCTCTGGAGTGATCTCACACTCCAAACAGGAAAACAGTGGAAAGCATGCTCCCCACCTCACACACCCAGCAGGACACACACGCATGCTCCCGCCCCCCACATCCTAGTCAATAGGACTTTTTTTTCTGTCCACATTCTTCTTAAATGCATAATAGGAACCTATTTCGTTAGCAAAATTAAACTGAGTTGTTTACTTTTGCAAAATGCTACTTTAAAAACTATATTAAAATGACATTTTAACTGTAACAACTTTCTGGAAGTGACCTGTGTTTTTTAGGACTGTCCCATCCACCTCTAGTGTGGGGTGGTGGTTAATGGGGGAAGGGCGGCATGTGAGAAGGCCTTGGTTCATTCTCATTGGAGGAAGGAGGAAAAGCGCGTTTCCCAAATACACACTATGTTCCAAGTGTTGTTGCTTATAGTGTCTTCACCATAAATTTTGTTATATTTCCTACAAATTCAGGGTCAGAGAGTTCAGGCACCACTGAAGCTACAAGGCACACCCTGGATGTTCCCATGCACGGCATGCTGTCCCTCCCTTCTTTCCTTCCCTTTACCTCTCGGCAACCCCCCCCCCATGCGATCGCTCCTGTCCACATCTGCTCCAGAGCCAAAAAACTCTGAGAGGAAACAGTCATTTTTTCTTGCACCCCTTATCCCTGTTTTGGAGCTGTTTTCTGCTCCAAATTGTTATTCGGAAGTATCGGAAGCGAGTTTGCATCAGGAGACCTGCCTCGTACACATGAACCAGTCCTTTGCGTCCAGGCAGCACAAGCATGACTCTCCTAGAGCAGACCCTGAGCAGGTAGGTGGAGAGAAATTCATGGCGATCTAGGAAGACCCAGTCATTTCCCTAAAGGTGCCTTTACTCCTTGACAGGTCATTTACCCAGGCGCTTGGCCTGGACCTGTAAAGCCCTCCCTCGGCCTGGTCATTTGTTCAAGCATGGACATCTGGTAAACCTTACTGCTGATAGCTATGGGAAGCCTTTCCTCTGGGCAGGCCTTGGTATGCAATGGAAGCATCTGCGTGAACCACATGGGTCCTTTCAACTTGTAGGATGTGTGTAGCTGTTTGCTTTAAAGGGTCCATTTGCATTATCAGCAAAGAATATGGAAAACAGCTCAATTTCACTTGATTACCCGCTGCTGTGCTGGGGAGCCACTCTGTAATTTTCATCGTTGCTTGCTGGGCTCTTCAGTAAAGTTTGCAGGCAGACTTAATGGAAAGGATTCTGAATGGCAGACAGAGAAAACTCTGGCTTCCTGTTCCCTTTGTTTGGAAGCATCTGTTAGCATAACATAGTAAATATTAAAAAAAAAACACCATTCTGAGAATAGTTATTTACAAAGCACTTCTTCAGTGTAGCCCTAGATAAAGACTTGAATCTGTTTGTGTCCCCATCCCAACAGTAATTGTGTCTATGGCCGAAGATCAGTGGGATCAATGCTAATATTGACTTCTACTAAATGGATCCTGGTCATCTAGTGGCTAAACCTGAACACTGGTTAGGATCAAAGGATTAAAGTCTAGATTCTGTGACTCTTCAGATTACTGGTGTTTTAGGTCCAGAGCCCTGGACCTAGGCTCTGCCACCCACGCCAACAAATCAATGAAAGAGATGTGCGAAGGGAAAGACAGAGAGAAGAGATTTAATTGATGTTGTATGATGGGGAAAGGGATGCTTAACAGAGTTCAGTGACCTCAAGTCCATCTTCATAGCCCTTAAATGAGCTTTGAGTTTAAACAAAGGATGACTTGGGTCGGGGAGAGGAAAGAAGCAGGCATAGCCATGCAGCCCTGGTCCAGATGTGGCCTCCTTGACCATCATCTTAGCTCTGGTCAGTTTTTATTGCTTGGAAGGTCAAACCAATTATTAGGGGACAGTTATTGCCACTTCAGGGTACAGATTCACCAGCATAGATGATTGCCATTGTCTGGAGAGTGGTCTGTCCTGTAAGTCTTTCCTGGTTCTCAAATCTATAGTGACCAGGTTTTGGATGAGGTTGTTTAGAAAGTAAGGTTGCTTTTGTCTTAGGGTTTTTATTGATTGCTATAAAGAGACAACCATGACCATAGCATCTCTTTATAAATAAAACATTTAATTGGGGTAGCTTTTTTACAGTGTAGAGGTTCAGTATATGATCGTCATGGTGGGGAGCATGGTGGCATGCAGGCAAATGTGGTGCTTGAGAAATAGCTGAAAGTCCTACACCTTACAGGAAACAGGAAGTCAGCTGGCTCACTGGTTGGTATCCCAAGCATAGGAAACCTCAAAGCTCATCCCTGCAGTGACACACTTCCTTCAGCAAGGCCGTACTCACTCCAACAAAGCCACACCTCCTAAAAGGGCCACTCTATGAGATTATGAGGGCTAATTACATTTAAGCTACCATGTTTGCCATTAAACCTGATGACCCAAGTTCAATGCCAGGGACCCACAAGTAGAAAGAGAGAACTGACTTTTACAATTTGTCCTCTGACCTCTATATACATACCATGGCATGTGCACCAATGTCTGTCTGTCTATTTATCTATCTATTGATACTTTTTTTTTTCAAAATTGACAATCATCCATCATTTTGGCGTTAGCTTTGAAGGGATGAGATAGGCCGAAGACCACTAGTGTTTAGATCGACTCTCCTTGAGTGACTAATGTGCCTAGGTATAGAGGTTAGCAGGTGACCCCCCAAAGGTCAAAAGAGACAGACACAAAATGAAGAAATCAGAGATGCCAGACTTTCTGTTGCTTTTAGTTACCTTGAGGACCCCAGTGAAGAGTCAGTACTCATTTGAAAAGCATGTGTTATAAGATTGAATTGCTGTCATCTGTTTAAAAAATGCTGTCCGGTCAGGGTGGGGAGATGGCTGTTGCTAAGGCTCTTGCCAAGCATGAGGATCTGATTTTTACATCAGTGTCAACATAAAATACTGCATGTAGTGACGCATGTTTGTGAGCCCAGAGGTGGGCAGGTCCCTGGGGTTCACTGGCCAGCCAGTCTAGTCTAATGAATGAGCTCTATGCCAATGAAAGACTTAGTCTCAAAAACAAGACGAACAGCTTGTGAAGAGCAATACCTGAAGCCGGCCGCGTGGAGATGTGCACGCTCACATATATGATACCCCCCACGCACTTGCAAAAGGATGTCCCCTATCTGTGCTTCTCATGCTTCACTGTGCCAGTGGGTCAGTCTCGTCAGAAGATTTGGAGTCAGTGGGTCTGGGTCAGTCTTGGGCTCTGCTTTCTAACAGAATTAACCTCATGTTAAGGGGCAGGGACTATCAATTATGTGAACACATTATAAGTCTTGAAAATCTGATCTACGAGACTGATCCTAGGGAAGTGTCATAGTAATGGGGATACAGAGCCTGAACTGGCCATCTTCTATAACCATACAACGCTCCTAGCTGTGGGATGAGGACATCAACCCAGCCACAAAACCTTCAATCTATAATATGTTCTGCAAGATGTGCTGGGGTAATGGTGGCCAATCCATGACTGGTCCAACTTGAGACCCATGTCAAGAGAAGGAGCCCACGCCTGACACTGCCTGGATGGCCAGGAACCAGAGGCAGAACATTGCGAAGACCCAGGAGAGACCCGAACATACAACAAAAGAGATGATTCCTAATGATATTCTGGTATACTTATAGATCCATGCCTAGCATGTGTCATTAGAGGGGCATCATCCAGCTATTGTCGGGAGAAGCTGTAAAGTCCCACAGTCAACACTAGGTAGAGCCAGGGGAACTCCACAGAAGAGGGGGAGAAAAGATTGTAGGAACCAGAGGGTTTGAGGACACCACAAGAACTTGACCCACAAAGTCAACTAAACAGTGCTCATAGGAACTCACGGAGATTGAAGTGACAGTCACAGACGCCATATGGATCTGAGCTAGGTCCTCTGATATACCTTACAGTTATATAGCTTAGTGTTCTTGTGGGACTCCTATCAGTGGGAGTGGGGGGTGTCTCAGATCTTTTTCCTATGCTTGGGACTCTTTTCCTCCTATTGTGTTGCCTCGTCCAGGCTTAATATGAGGGCTTGTGCCTAGGTTCATTGCAACTTGCTTTTCCGTGTTCAGTTGATATTCCTTTTTTTTTCAAAGGGAAATAGAAGAGGAGTACATGTGGGGGAGAGGGGAGGGGAGGGCGAAAGAGAGACTGGGAGGAGTGGAGGGAGGGGAAACTGCAGTCAGGATGTAACGAATTTGAAAGAAAAATAAAACAGAAATCTGAGCCTTCGCTGCAAGGAGAGCAAATGTTGGGCATACATCTGATACAATCTCTTACATGTGTGTAGGTGTAAATATATGTAATTAAAACAGCTTAAGTTTTGTAACCCCATCATCATTGCCTCTAGATAAAGATGCTATTGGTCAATGGCTTCTCAGTTTGCCCCCATTGGCAGCCACATTTAGAGAGTCCAGTTTGATCATATGCTTGTTCAGTCCAGCTGGATTTGGTGAGCTCCCATTAGTTCAGGCACACTGTCTCAGTGGGTGGTCCAGCCCCTCACGGTCCTAACTTCCTTGCTCATGTTCTCCCACCTTCTGCTCTTCGACTGGACCATCAACAATGACACTAGGACCTATCTCTTCTGCATGTATTATCTTTTTGGGACTCTAGTCTATTTGGATGCACACCTTCCTAGGCAGGGATGGAGGGGGGAGGGCCTTGGACTTCCCACAGGGCAGGGCACCATGCCCTCTTTTAAGGAAGCAGGAGGAGGGGGGAGCGGGAGGGGACTGGGAGAAGGGGAGGAAATGTAAATTTTTTTGAATGGAAAAAAATAAAAGAATATGGAAAAAAGATGCTATTGGTCATTAAAAATGTTTATCTAGCTGGCCTCTATAAATAGCTAACACTTTTTTCTCATTTTAGCCCTACCGTAATCAGGTTCCAGATTCAGTTTCTACTTAGCACAAAAGCAAAACCAAAGCATCGTTCCCCTGCGATGGTCAAAGCTCCCCGCTCCTGACTTAACTATAACCATATTTCCTTCCCAAAGTGTAGACCTGGCTCAGGCAGTTGGAAGAGTGAGGACCATTCTTCTGGAGCCCATGCCGTGCGAACCTGATTCCTACGGCCAGGAGATTGCCTGGCAGACTAGGGTGAGCCCATCCCTCTAAGCAGTGGTCACTCCAAACACTCTAGTGTAGACTTGTTTTTCAGTTTGCTGGGGGTGCGGGTGGTCCAGGGCTGAGGGAAAAAACAAAGTCCTCACCTGGCTTGGGAGTTGATACCAAGTCCTGTCTGTTCCCATCTAGTGGCTACAGCTGGTTTTGGTCAGGGCCAGCACTGAATGAAGTCAGGTCTCTTGGAGCGTTGGGTGGGATCCTCAGATTATATGTACAAATATGTTTTATAGACACTTATGAATATATACATATTAGATTTATTTGTAGGTATATCAATGTGTATTATGTATATACAGATGTATGTTTTAAAACATATATATACACATATATAAATTTCAATGACTTACATAAATTGAAAAAGACAAACATTTTTGTGTCAGAAAATGGTGATCAGTGCATGGCAACCAGCCATCCTTAAAATGTAAGGTTTTCTATATTGTAAAAATGATTAATTAGCAACATGATTATTCTGACCAAAAGTGTCTTCCAACTTGCACAAAATTACAAGGAAAATCTTTTCCTTCAAAAACTTTTCTTCCTCACTTGATCTCAAAGGAGACGGTGAGCCACTGCCGTGGGTAGTGGACCAGTCTAGGATTCCAGCTCGCATGTGTGCTGGGTCTTGTAATGACTGTGGTGGTGCTGCTCAGAAACCTGGCTCTGCAGCATTTCTGCAGGTGTGTTGGAATCTGACTCTTATAGTGGAATAGTAGTTGAAGATGTCTTAAATTTGTTCCCTGTGTTGTGGGACATTTGTTTCATGATGCAAAGATGTGTTGCATTCTTTTATGTTGCATTCGTTTAACTCTGAAACTGTGTTACATTGCCTGCCTTAAACACCTGATTGGTCTAATAAAGAGATGAACAGCCGATAGCTAGGCAGGAGAAAGAATCGATAGGGCTGCCAGGCAGAGAGAATAAATAGAAGAAAAAGAAAAGAATGGAGAGCAAAAGGAGAAGGAGAGGAGGACTCTATGGGTCAGCCACCCAGCTACACAGCAAGCCATGCAGTAAGAAGTAAAGGAAGGTATATAGAAAGGTAAAGGCACAGATAAAAGGGATGATTTAAAAAAAGCTGGCTAGAAACAAGCCAAATTAAGGCTGTGCGTTCATAAGGAAGAACAAGTCTCCCTATGATTACTGGGAAGCTGAATGGTGCCCCCTGCAAAGAGTGAAGAGTTAAAAACTAACAAAAAACACTGCCAGCAGTGTGATTCCCCCTCACACCTACACCCACCTGCCAGCAGTGTGATTCCGCCTCACACCTACACCCACCTGTCAGTAGTGTGATTCCCCCTCACACCTACACCCACCTGCCAGCAGTGTGATTCCCCCTCATACCTATACCCACCTACCAGCAGTGTGATTCCCCCTCACACCTACACCCACCTGCCAGCAGTGTGATTCTCCCTCACACTCACCTGTCAGCAGTGTGATTACCCCTCACACCTACACCCACCTGTCAGCAGTGTGATTTCCCTTCACACCTACACCTACCTGCCAGCAGTGTGATTTCCCTTTACACCTACACCCACCTGTCAGCAGTGTGATTCCCCCTCACACCTACACCCACTGGCCAGTCTCAATGAAGAGCAGAAATGCAGGTGTCTGTGTCACCCTTCAGTGTCAAGACTGCGTGCCTGAGACATCTGAGACTGACTCCAAGGAAGGCCATTCCCTCAGCCAGAGGGCAGCAGACCAAGGATGGAGTCAGCACCAGCAAAGTCTCTGGTGAGACCTCAGAAGATGTCAACATCCTCCATGTGTTTGCTTTGCACAAACTCCACAATTCTAAACGTGCAGACCTGAAAAGCTACAGAGGGCAGAGAGCTCCAGCTCCATTGTGTCCTGTTTCATGGAAATGAAGATGCTCAACTAGATAGGTATTATTAGAGTGTGCACACTAATATTTAGTCTAAAAATATTTTTATTTTATTTTAAGGTAAAAATTATGTTAAAATCCATAGTTATCTTTTATACTAAAATCTTTATTTTGGAATGCTTTTATTTTAAAAATGTTTTATCTTAAAATTAATGTTTCTTACCAAAACAAAACCTAAGGCCCATGCCCACTTTATCCTGAGCATCTGCTCTCTTAACCTGCCTATCAACTGTGCCCCACCCCTGAGGACTTTTTCTTTCTTAAAGGTTTATTTCATTTTAATTTACATGTATGTATGTATTTGTTGGTGTATATACACAGGTACCAGTGGGTGCCCAGGAGACCAGCAGAGAGCATGAGATCCTCTGGAGCTGGAGAAACAGTTGGTTGTGAGCCTCTTAGTGTGGGTGCTGCAAATCAAACTCTGGTCCTCTGGAACAGCAGAAAGGGCCCTTAACTTCTGAGTCATTTCTCAAACCCCTTGCTTATTTAATTAATGGAATTGCCTAGGCTGGAATTTGGGCCAAATTAGAGCATTCTCCTAACATGTACAAGGCTCTGAGTTCCATCCTCAGCAGCAAGGAAAACAAAAAACAAAACAACCAAAAAATAAAAACAACACTTTAAAAAGCAAAAGCAAATAAACAAAACCACTTGCAAGCCTCTGGGCTTGTCTTACAGGCTGCATCCTCCATCCAGAGTGTCCCGGCCCCTTCACTGCCTCCTGAGGCTTCCCATGCTCTCTGATAAAGTCCCCAAGCCCCTGCCCCCATGCAATTTCCCTTGCTTCACACAGCCTAGGGCACCAGTGTCCCTCCTAGTGCACACAGGTCAGAGTGGCAAGGCCACCAACCCTGCTCCGGGCTGCATCCATAACATCTGGTATAGACTAAATTGCATGAATAATGTTCAGAGTTATTTATGAAATCATTGGAGGGTAAAGAACGCAAGAAATGGATCTACTTTTCTTTTATACAAGTGAGACTGGTCGAGAAGGAATTCCTCCCCGCCTCCTTTTCCTATATGATGAAAGAAATGTAGCAAGTGTGGTTTTAAAGCCCCAAGTCCACTTTAACAAATGAGCTTGTTCTCTCGTGCTTCCTTCAAGGTTTTATCTAATATCCTTATTTTGATAGTTATATACTTTGGGTTTTTTGTTGTTGTTTGGTTTTGTTTTGCTTTGCTTTGTTTTCCTGCCTCTGGCAAGGCCTTGCCCCCACTAAAACTTCCAGCACTTAGAATAGCACCAGTCATGTGAGAACTAAGCTTTGAATATGTGGGTCTTGGGGAGACATTTCCTAATCAAACTATAAGAATAAACTATCCTCTTAACTGTCCTAACTTCACTGTGTGCCTTGCATATTGCATTCTCTGAGTGCAGTATGCTCCAGGCATGAGCGGTCTGTCCCTTTCTTCGTACCACCATCTCCCCATCCTGTCCTTCAGCGACTCTCCTGCTGATCCTGGAACTTTGCTCGTTTCTCATGACTGCTAGTTCTGTCTGGTCCATTTTCAGGCCCCATCTCACCTTCTTTTCCCCCATCCATCTCTGGTTAAATTATGGCGCTTGAAGCCTGCCGTTGGGATAGAATGTGGTTTGCTTTGTCACTTTTTCCTTACTAAAGGGATGAGGGAGGGAGGGGGAATGGAGAGGGATGAGAGCCTGGGTTCCATATAACCACCAGTACACAGTGACCCTTGTTGGAGGAGGCCGCTTGTTTGTTCTTGCTGCAGAACCAAAATAACCACACAGAAACTATATTAATTAAAACACTGCTTTGTCCATTAGCTCTAGCTTCTTATTGGCTAAGTCTTACATCTTAATTTAACCCATCTCCATTAATCTGTGCATCACTACAAGGTTGAGGCCTACCAGCAAAGTTTCAGCATCTCTGCCTCCTGCGGCCCCATGGCTTCTCTCTCTGACTCTGCCTTTTTCCTCCCAGCATTCAGTTCTCTCTTCTCCACCTACCTAAGTTCTGCCCTATCAACAGGCCAAGGCAGTTTCTTTATTCCTTAATGGTAATTACAGCACACAGAGGGGACTCCCACATCAGACCCTGGTCTCTTAGCTGCTGGTGGGTTCTGCTGATTCTGTCATTCTCTTGTGTGTTTCCAGTCCATCTATCACCAAGGACCCTTTCAGAAAAGAACAGTGATGTCCTTTTAAAGCCATGCTAGTGGCTCACACAACCAACCCAATGTCTTGGTTAAGTGGCATGCCTCCCCTTTTACCCCTTGACTCCTTTATATCAGTTAGAAAAGCTACTGGTTTCTCCTCCAAACCCTCCGGACATGAGGACGTCAGCTGGAGTCTTGTCCTTTGCCCAAGCTGATGACTTCACAAATGAATACTGCCAGTACAAGTGGCTGCAGTGAGTTCCTTCCCCCGGTGACCAGCAGCTGATAACCCAGCCTCATGGTGGCCTGTAGACTTCAGGGTTTGGGGCTCAGCCAGTCTGCTAGTGCATGTGTGTCTCCTCTTGTAGTAGGTATCTTTACTCACCACCTGGTGAGTTCTGTTTTGGAGTCCTACAAGGACCATGCTAAAGGAGAGAGAAGAGAAAACCTCCTCTGCTGCAGCTCCACGCCCTAGTGACTCCAGTTCCTCTCCCTGTGATGCCTGTGGGAATGTGGTATTCTCTGCGAGTGGCTGCTCTAAATTGTTTTGTACTCAATTAAAATATGGGAAATGGTTTTATTCTTTACCCTGGTTTCCTGATATACACACATATAAAAAAAAACCTCATCAATTTAAACTCTATGTGTCATTTATTGGGTATTAATAAAACTGTTTTAAAACACGAGGTGCATTTTTTGAGACAGGAGCTTGTGTGTCCCTGGCTAGCCGCTAGCTCATCACGTGACAAAGATGACCTTGAACTTTTTATCCTCCTGCTTCCACTTCCCAAGGGTTTGCTGGGCTTACTGGGTGAATCACTATGCCTGGTTTAGACAGTATAGAGGACCAAACCCAAGGCTTCCTGCACAGTGGGCTGAACTAAGCTGTATCCACACTCCCCCCAAATGCTGAGGGTACTTTCTGTGTGTCTTCTTCAACACTGAGTTATTATATTATCTTCCTAAAGAACTGTGCTGGCTTCCAAGGCAGCGGCAAGTTAAGCATATGAGTGTGATAGCAAACTTTGCTTTAGTATTACTAAAAACAGAAAATACTCCTCCCTTCTCAACTATTGATTTTTGATGGATGCTGGTGGGGTGACAGTCACTGCCTTCCATTGTTTACCCAGCAATGCACTACCCAGACTCCATGTGCAGTTCTAGTCTGTGGCCACACAGATAGTTATGGCTAAAGTCAGTGTGTCACAAGATGAAACAGGAAGATATGAATGTAGGGAAGGGACTTAAAGAGGGGAGGGAAAGGTGTCAGGGGTAGGAGGGAGATGGAGAAACTGAGGAGTGAGGGTAGGCAGAGCACACTGAATGCATGTATGGAACTCCCAGAGAACAAATTTAATCTACAAAAATGAAAAACATCATTCCTATTCCTAAAACATTACATAGACTCTCATTTCTGGGATGAATGTGAAGGACAACACGGATGTGTATGTTATACCAATTTGTACATGAGGTTTTGAGAACTGTTTGTTCTGATGATTTATTGACCCAGAGGGGTTGTGATGTTCCCTTTTGAAGTCAGTAAATGATGTCACAAAGATGTTTGTGAACTAAAACACATATTTCACTGGAAGTACTGGGTAGATATTGAGAACAAATTGAGCAGAGTGGGCAACAGCTACAGATGGCAGCATCCACCAGCTGCCGTTCCCGGATGCTGGGACAATGTTTCTCTCCTCACCAGTTCAGCTGTGGCATCCCTGCCCATCACTACCCATGCAGACTCCTGGCCTTTAGCCCTTCTACTTCAGTTTCTGAAGCTAATCTTTGTGACTTTTTTTAAAAAAAAAAAAAAAGTTAAAACTTACACTTAATCTTTTTAAATTTTTTTGAGATTATAATATATTACATCATTTCCCACTTTCCTTTCCTCTCTTCAGACCCTCCCATATTCTTCTCACTCTCTTTCACTTTCTTTCTCTTTCTCACTCACTTTCTTTCTCTTTCTTACTCACTTTCTTCTTTTCATTAATTGTTGTTAAACACACACACACACACACCTTATTACATAAATGCAATCTTCTTAGTCTGTATAATGTTATCCATATATATTTTCAGGGCTGACTATTTGGTATTGGATAAGCAATTGGTGTGCTTGTCCCCGGGTAAGAATATTTCTTCAGCTCTCAGCATTTCTTAGTTGCTTGTAGAAGATTTATTTTTGTTTTGCATATGTGTTTGAATGAGTCCCTGAGTGTATTTTGGTGAACCATTTGCATCAGGCATCCATGGAGGCCAGAAGAGGGCAGATCCCCTGGAACCGGAGTTACAAGTTGGGTGCTAGGAATCAAACCTGGGTCCTTGTCAAGGACTTTAAGTGTTCTTAATGGCCAAGCCATCTCTCCAGTTTGTGGAAGCTCATCTTGGGAGCCACGTTCTTCTTTTCCTTCCAGTCCCCTCCATGTCCTGGTCTTTGGTGATTTCTCAAGATGACCCTGCAGCTTTAACTATTTCTCATCAAAAGTTAGGAAGGTCCTGTCTCTATTTACTTCCTGGTGCATGAGAAATGGAAAGAATGAGGTGAGACCAGTACCTGCAATTTTTAAAAGGTTCATGGAAAGAATTCAAGCTCTATCAACAGCCACTGAATCTATTCATTTATTTTAAACTTTATTATCAAGAGTTGCAGATGAAAACACACACACCAAAAATAACTGAGTTTTTTTATTGTATCTTGAAATAGTATAAAAGAATCTATGAATGTAAGGTATGAATTCATGTTTTAAGTTCTAAAAACTCAAACTATGCTTTATTTGTGTGTGTGTGTGTGTGTGTGTGTGTGAAAGAGAGAGAGTGTACGTGTGCGTGTGTGTGCGTGCTTGGATATATACATGGCTTGGAGAATATATGGAGGTCAGAAGGCAACATTGGAAAATTGGTTCTCTTTTTCCACCATGTGGTACCTGGACATTTAACTCAGATTTGGTTAAGCATGGCTATGGCAGTAAACACCTTCTCTCACATAGCCATCTTGCTGGACCCATGTTTAGTTTGTCGTCCCCACACACTCTGAAGACAGTGATCAAAAGCAGTCTTTTCTTAGACAAAAACCAAAATAGATGCATCCAGCCATAAGTGGAGCTGAAATCACAAGTCCGGAGGGTTCTGGACCCAGAAGCCCTCTGAGTTGGCCTGGACTTGGGCTCCTGTGGGGCAGCAGACGCCAAGAGTGTGGTGTATAGCAGTCAGCCGTACTAGGTCACACCAGAGCTGGAGGTAGGGTTTTGCTTTGTCTGAAAGGTGGGTAAAAACTGTCTAATAGTTATAGCTTTTATCTATCTAATTTAATGTTGGTAATTTTTAAAAAGCATAGTTGTTTGTTTTAAAGAGTTATGGCTGGGAAAGTGGCATAGCTGTAAAACCACTGTAGGAAAGGAAGAAATGATGAGGGTGGGAAATCTGCCATCCTCTTAATGAAAATAATAATTTCACTCTAAGAAAGTGACTCAGTAAATCCAGAATCAGTGAAGAATTAATGATTAAAAACTAAAATAATTTAGAATACCCAAATGACTTTAAAATAAATATGCTTAATTTACTCAGACATAAACAGGATAATAACCATAAAAGAAAAAGAATTAAGTAGTGGGCAGAAAGAACTAATTTAAATATAGAAAATTTTGAAAATGAAATTTAAATAAGAATAAATGCACCAATAAAGACGAAAGGAAAAAGGGCAACCTGGTATCACTACATGGGTAGATGTGAAAGACTTCAGGAAGGCGAGGACAAAGTCACAGTTATTATAACAGAAACTTTAGCACAACTATGCCAGAAATAAGTGAACAAATATTATCTTTAAAGAAGATAGAAAATTTAAATGATAGAATTAAAAAGCTTTGTGGAAAGATGTTTAAAATTGTATTAACATTTCCGTCAGTTGTGGATAAGCCATTTACAAATGTGTTGAAACAAGTCTCAATATGCTAAAGGGATTCGTGGTTTTGAAAATACGGTTCTTTAGCTATAAATGAATCAAATGGGTATCAATAATAGAAAAGTGTATGTAAAATATGCAAATATCTGATAGTAGATAGCATAATTCTAAATTAACCTCCAATCAACAAATAAATCTAAAAGAAAACTAGCTGGCATTTGAGTTGATTGGAAATACAGTAGATACAGTTGTTAGATAGCCTGGAAATCAAGTTACAAGCGAAATGCACAGCACCAGGTCTCTTTATTAAAAAATAAGGAAAGTCTTAAATCTGTAACACTGGCTTCCACCTTGCGAAAGCGAGAGCCGGGTTCGATCAGCGAATACTGCATGAGTACGCTGAGCTCTTGTATTGCAGCCCGCTGATACGTGCCATCGCCGCGGACGAAGAATGAAACACAGCAAAATAAAAAAAGAGACTAGAGAGTAGAAAACTTCCAGCTACACAGGAAACAGAAAGTAGTAGGAAGTAGAGAACAGATCACTAAGTGGGGCAGAAAGCCCCTGCACCCAAAGCTTCCTCGCTGAGTTCCACATCCTGGTCAACCTGGACTGGGCCAAACCGGGGAGAACAAAAGAGACACAATTTACGGCTCAAAAGATGAGGGTTACCGTGACTCCAGAGTCTGCAGAAATCTAAAAGATAATATGAGGATGTTGTGAATAATTCGAGACTAATACATCTGATACCATGGAAGAAATGGGAAAATGTCCTGAAAGTCTCTAAGTACCAGACCCTTCTTAGGAAGAAACAGATTGATGATTAGTAGCTAATAGCCACTAAGAAAACCCCAGGTCCAGGTGGCTCTACTTGTGAATTTTGCCAAATATTTCAGAGAAAGAAGGAGAAAAAAGACATAAAACCAAATAATAGAAATCTAAACTGCAGGAAACCTTGAGAGACATTAAAGAATATTCTAACAAGGAGAAACCCTGCTTATGGATGAGAAGATTCAATATTAATAAGCTGTCGTTTGTC
>PVIU01016578.1:0-44604 GCA_004026605.1 Ondatra zibethicus | reverse complement strand
CCCGGTCCCAAAAGCAGGCCTACTGAGGGTTGCCAGCTCCTCTCTGCTCGGCTCCGTGGGACAAAGGAGGCCCCCTAGCAGGGGACTCGCCCTTCCCCCAAGGCCTCAGCCCGGGTGGGCCGAGCTCAGGTGCAGCCGGGACAGGGTCCAGATGAATCCGCGGAGGCTGGTTGGGCGAGGTTCTCGGTCCCAAAGGCAGCGATGGTTATCAACTTTATTACTTCTAGAGTTAACTAAATGTAATGACTGGGCACACCTGTGAGGGACTTTTTCCTTTTTCCTTTCTATTTGTTTTGTTTTAAGATTTATTTACTATGTATACAGTATTCTGCCTGCATGTATGCCTGCACACCAGAAGAGGGCACCAGATCTCATTACAGATGGTTGTGAGCTACCATGTGATTCTGGGAATTGAACTCAGAACCTTTGGAAGAGGAGCCAGTGCTCTCAACCTCTGAGCCATCTCTCCAGCCCCAGGACTTCTTTCTTAATGAAATCATTTGAAGTAGGAAGATCCTTTTCTAATCCAGATCTTTAAGATGGAAAGATACACCTTTAATCCAGTCTGTTGAGGTGGGAAGAACCACCTTGAATCTGGGCCACACCTTCTGCTGGCAGCTTATATAAAGTGCATGGAAGCAGAAAGCTTGCTCTCTCTTGGTCTTGCTCTTGCTGGCAAGCCCATTCCTTCACTGGCCTTAGTACCTATTTCTTCAGGATTCCAGAGTATACCAAAGACCAGGTGAGACATCCAGTCTTGCAGACTGAGCAACTACTGGACCCTCTGCTGGTAGACAGTCATTGTTGTTCTAGGCGGACCACAGCCTACAATCTGTTCTAACACACCTCCTCTCTCTCTTCACTCTATAAATTCTGTTCCTCTAGAGAGCTCTGGCTAATAAAAACATCAAAATTTTGTTCTGTGTAAACATCCAGTGACACCAGTATCACCTATTATAAGACAGTTTGTCTGCTGAACAGCGGCGGGATCTTTCTGTAAATCATAGCAGGTTTATTTATGATAACCCCAACCTTAAAACAACTCAAATGTTTGGAAATGAATAAACAATGTTTAGTGCCTTTATATAGTGAAATGATTCTCAGTAATGAGAGAGAATTATTAATAGAGGGGACAGATCTGGAAGGGGTGGGGGAGGGATGAATATGATCAAAACACATTGTATGGAATTCTCAAAAAAACTAATAAAAATGGGGGGAGGGAGTGTCTCAGAAGCCCTGAGGAAAGGAAGACAGAGACAAAGCGCATACGATGCTCTGTTCCAGTTACTTGGAGAAGAGCTGATGGCTGGTGACAAAAGTCAGAAGAGTAGTGGATCACAGTTGGGAGAGGTGCCTTTGCTCAGACAAACCTATGCGTGTGTGTGCATGTGTGTGTGTGTGTGTGTGTACATGGGTGCATGCGTATGTGTGTGCATGCATGTGTGTATGTGTGCACATGTGCGCATGTATACATGTGTGTGTACATGCCTGTGTGTGTTCGCATGTGCATGTGTGTGCATGTGTATGTGTGCGTGCGCACGTGGGTGTGGGTGTGTGTAAATGTCATAGGTCAATGTCTGATGTCTTCCTCTAATACTACCCACATTAGGTATTGGCTTGTTTGTTTGTTTTTAAGATAGGGTCTCTTGCTTAACCCAAAACTCACCTATCCAACAAGATTAGCTGGACAGCAAACTCCAGGGACCCTCCCATCTCCCTCTCCCCATTGCTAGGGTTTTGGACACATGCCACAACTCATCAGTTTTACAAGGGTGCTGGGCATCTGAACTTAACTCCTCATGTTTACACAGCAAGTGCTTTCCCAACTCAGACATCTTCCCAGCCTGGGGAACAGTTACATCACAGTAAGGTCAGGAGAGGAGGTAGCCATCAGCTAGGAAAACATTCAAAGTAATGAGACTCCTCTGCATATTGACTGTGTTGTTCCCATTTCTACTTTGTGTGGACCAAGACAAACAGACTTTTCCATGACCGTGAGCTATTTTCTGTCCACTATTAGAATGTGTTAACTCCTGATCCTAGCGTTTACAATAGCTCTAGAAATAACCTTAAGGACCTGACTGGCTGAACCATTTTATTATGTAGCTGCTGGCACAAAAACTGGAGTTGATATTTATCTTTTTCCCCAAGGGCTAAAAGAATTCTATCTTTGTCAGTCTTGTTGTTGATAAGGTTTTGAAGACTTACTATATGCCAACCACAATGCAAAGCCGTATCTAGTTAATTGTCCCAGCAAGTCCACTAGAACTTGGTCACCCAGTTACATCTGCCTGTCTCAGAGCTGCGTAGGTTTTTCCCTCATGCCACCCAGGGCCTGTTTAATGCTTCATTTTTTAAAGAATTGATTATTGTAGACTTCAGCATTCACATGATCTTTGAGTGATTGTCCCTTCTGTCTGGACTCTGCATGGATCATTCCTATCTGCTCTAGACCCAGAAGTAGATTTTGTCCTGAGCTTTTTCCACTGAGCTAATCCCCCAGCCCTACCATCCTGGTTTTCCCCCTTGGGGTACCTACCCTTTTGGAGACTCAGCCTCGAAGGATAGCATGGTGCTGCATTGGTATGAAGCTTCAGAAAATTCATGAGCAAGTGTGGACGGTGATTCATCTTCACATCAACATACCGTTAGTTTCCTCTCGACCCTGGAGTCCCAGATTTTCTCAGTTTTTCCTTACTGGGTGGAGACTTTGCAGATAGAGGTGAGACCCTGAGAAGAAGCTTTAAATGGAGTTGAGACGTGCAGATAATGAGGCCCTGTTTGTACGTGCATGTGTGCACACACGTTTGTAGTGCTCAGAACCATAGGATTCTATCCTGGGACTACCTACAGCTGTAGAATCATATCTTAGCATCATTTGAGGGGGGTGGGGATTGATTTTCTTCTTGGCTCACTTGGCCTACTTCCTCGTATTTCTTCCCCTAGACTGCCACTGCTTTGTCTCTGCAATGGGATGCATGGGCTCACGCCCTCTGGATCTAGTTTGTGCTGCTCCTGTTTGTGCTGGGAAGTACAACCTTGGGGGGATCATCTCCAGCCAAATTCAAGGGACTATTATGTCCACTGGGTATCTGTCATGAGCACGGGAAGGCTGGAGTGGAACTAGATAGGAAGGGCTTTTATTACTGTGTTCCCAGTTCAGCTAGGAAAAATTTCAGAGAAATGAGACTCATCTGCATATTGGCTGTGTTGTTCCCATTTCTACTTTACATGGACTCAAACAAACAAACTTTTGTCTGGTTTTGCCTCAGTTCAAGCTGAGAGGCTATCCTCACTTTTCCTGAGGTCAGAGGAGAAGTTGACGGACAGAGAAGAGAGGGAAAGAAACAAGAAGTCAACCCCCTTTATTCTCTAAAATGTACGTCCATGACGCTTCTGAATCTTCCAAACACATAACTCCATCCCAGAAGTAGTTACTGTGATTTAGGAGTTGAAGGCAGTCAGGGCCCAGAGGTGTCTGTCTTTAAATGCAGTCATAGAATTGTGTGGGATTAAAGATGGATGCTATGCAGTCATGGATATGATTACACAAATACACTGATTTGTGCACATATGTGACCATCTAGCAAACTGATAGAATTCTGCATTAGTCAGGATGGTCCCTGCTCTTGGGTCCTGAGCAGTTGGTGGGAAAGTTTTCTTTTTTGTTCGTTTGTTTTTGTTTTATTTGTTTCTTTTTCTTTTTTAATTAACATTTTTCCTTTATTTTGCATACTTACCACAGTTTCCCCTCCCTCCTCTCCTCCTTTCCCTCCCGCTGACTCCCATCTCTCCCCCTTTCATCCAGCCACTCCTCCTCCATCTCCATTCAGAAAGGGGCAGGCCTCTCATGGGCTTGAACATAGCATGGCACATCAAGTTGCGATAGGAATGAGCTCCTCCCCCTGTATAAAGGCTGGGCAAGGTAATACAGCACGGGGAACAGGTTCCCAAAAACCAGCTAAGTGCCAGGGGCAGGTCCTGATCTCACTGTTAAGAGCCTGGGTTAGTCCCAGGCAGACTCCCTAACTGTTGGTCCAGAGTCCATGTGTTCCCACAAGCTCAGGTCAGATGTCTGGGGGTTCCTCCATCACGACCTTGATTCCCCCACCCCCACCCCGACCCGTACAATTCCTCCTCCCTTTATTCAGGAGGACTCCCAGAGCTTGGTTCAGTGCTTGGCTCTGGATCTCTGCATCTGCTTCCAACAGTTACTGGATAAAGGCTCTGTGATGATAAATATGGTAGTCACCAATCTGATTATAGTAGATGGTCAGTCCAGGCACCCTGCACTATTGCTAGGGGGTCATAGTTGGAGTCACCCTTGTGGACTCCCAGGAAGCTCCCTGGCACCAGGTTTCTCCCTAACCCTCTGTGCTATCTCCAAACCTTCTCCTGCACCCAGCCTGCCCAACATGCTCCCTCAAGTTCCTATCACCCCACCTCACCCCAAGTTTACCCAGGAGATTGCTTTTATTTTCCCTTCCCAGGGAAATCCAGGCATCCCTCTTTGTTCTACAGCCTCTCTGAGGCTGTGGATTGTAGGTTTGTTATCCTGTACTTTACTCCTAATACCCACTTATGAGTGAGTACACACCATGTTTGTCTTTCCGGGTCAGGGTTACCTTACTCAGAATTATTTTTCCTAATTCCCTTCATTTGCCTGAAAATTTCATGAGGTCGTTGTTTCTTTCAGTTGAGTAATACTCCATTGTGTAAATGTACCACATTTTCCTTATCCATTCTTCGGTTGAGGGGAATCTAGGTTGTGTTCAGGTTCTGGCTATTTCAAATAATGCTGCTATGAACATAGTTGAGCAAGTGTCCTTGAGGTATGATTGAGCATCCTTTGGGCATGTGCCCAAGACTGGTATTGTTGGGTCTTATGATAGATTAATTCCCATTTTTCTGAGAAACTTCCATTTTGATTTTCAAAGTAGCTGTACAAGTTTGCACTCCCACCAACAGTGGAGGAGTGTTCCCCTTACTCCACATTCTCTCCAGCATAAGCTGTTGTCAGCGTTTTTGATCTTAGCCATTCTGACAGGTGTAAGATGGTATCTCAGGGTCATTTTGATTTGAATTTCCCTGTTGACTAAGGATGTTGAACAATTCTTTATGTGTATTTCAGTCATTTAAGATTATTCTGTTGAGAATTTTCTGTTTAGATCTGTACCCCATTTTTAATTGGGTTATTTAGTATTTTGATGTCTAGCTTTTTGAGTTCTTTATACATTTTGGAGATCAGTTCTCTGTCAGATGTGGGATTGGTAAAGATCTTTTCCCATTCTGTGGGCTGCCATTTTACCTTACTGACAGTTTTTTTTTTCCTTACAGAAACTTTTCAGTTTCAAGAGATCCTATTTATTTATTGTTGATCTCAGTGTCTGTGCTGTTGGTGTTATATTCAAGAAGTAGTCTCCTGTGTCAATGCGTTCAAGGCTAGTTCCTGTTTTCTCTTCTGTCAGGTTTAGTGTAACTGCGTTTATGTTGAGGTGTGTAAACAGTAACATATCATACAAGGTTACATACTGATCCATAGAGGAAATGTGACCATGGATCACAGTAAACTAATCATATATTTCTGCTAGTAGTGATGGGTCTGTATTTAGTAATCCAGACCCATGGATTTACTATTTCATGGCAACTTTATAGACAGTAACCATCATGAAAACAGACTCACGGTTGTATATCAGGTAACAGAAGGGGCCAGTCGTTTATGACCAATCCAAAGAAGAGAGGGGCAGCACAAGATGATGAGAATACAGAATATCAATAGCAATTGCAAAGGCCAGGATTTTTTGGTTCAAGTCAGCATCAACACTGCTAAGCTGTGGGGACCACAGCTGGAATGTCTATATGGTCAATCAGAGGCCACAGCCAAGAGCAGGAACCTATACAGAGAAAGACCTAAGATACCCAGACATTTAAGGAGAGACAAAAACTGGTGGTCCAACAGGAATGTAGGGTAGAATGGACTTGGGAAGGAACTTTTTCTGTGGTCCACTAGGAGAAGTGGGAAGCTGAGCCTCGGGGTGGAGGGGCAGTCCCCTTATTCTCCTATGTAGTAGACATCCACCTCTTATTAACATGAAGCTTCCTGAGCCTGAGTGGGGAACGTATGATCTTGAATCACTCTCAGAGCAAAGGGCAGGGTTGGCCACCTAGCCTGGCCCATGAACTAATTGACCAGGCAAGGGTCAGTGCCTATGCAGAGCTACATGAGGGTCTGAATACCAGCAGAAAGTTAGGGATCTATGGATTGCCTGTTCCTTGTGTTCCTAGGTGGGTTCTGGGAGGGGGACCTTTAATCCCTAATCAGGCCACCCCCTCCCAAGGGAGACTGGTTGTGAGTTAGAAGTAGATGGATCCTTGCTTTGGATCTAAAAATCACCGGAGCTCTCCGCCCACCCCCCAACCTCCCCAATCCTGGCACACCTCTGTAAGTCAATGTTATGTTTTCACACAAATAGCCTTTTATTGGTGTTTAAAAAAACCAACAACTATGAAGTCATAGATTTTTTTTTAAAACTGGAAAGTAACTCAAAATGTCCAGTTCCTTAGCAAGAAACAAGCCCAATTTTATTATCACCCCCATGATAGAGATTAGGAGCCACCTGGGGCCCTGGAACAGAGGCAGGCTTGGGTGCAGGGCCTCCTGAGGAGGCTCCTTCTACTGGACTTCCTCTGTCCCCTTCATCTTCCTTATGTTTGGGGACTAGACTCTGCATGCCTGGTTGCTGTGTTCTTCCGCATGCATTTGTCTCGGGATGCATGCGGCAGCTGTAGGCTGCCTCTGCCATCTGCTCTGCTGAATGGACTCACATTATGGCTGTTCTCGGCGGCCTTGGGAGTGAGCTGGCCCGGTGGAATCAGACCCGGTGGGCTGCTACCTAGAACAAGGGTTTGTCACTCATCCCAAACAAGCCTCACTCTGTGTGCCGGAGTGCTGAGGCCAGCTGCTGGGGGAAGCAGGGGAAAGGAAAACCTGCCTTTAAAAAGCCCAGGTGAAGGTCGCCAAGACAAATACAGCTAGCCAAGGGGCAGGAGGGCTGGAAGATTCCAGATGCAGAGGCCTCCCTCCATGCCATGGCCGACTAAGAGGCTGGGCAAGGGGAGGAGGGACTGGGAATGCCAGAGCAGGGTTCTCTTTTCCAGCCACCTCCTCAGCTCAAGCTAGAACTGTCTTCCTGGGGTCAGACCATTCCTGGGAGGGCCAGTGAGGGAGGGTCAGCTCAAGTGCAGTCCAAGTCGAAAGCCGAGGTGCCACATGTGGGCAGCAGGGAGGGGCAAGTAGACAACACTGACTTTGTCCTTGCTGAAGGCCAGCTCAGGGACCCTGCCCTCCTGCTCTTCCAGGCCCTCCCAGCTCACTCTCTGCCACCATGACCCCTGTCAACACACGTGAGCAAGGGAGCTGAGGTTCCTACTCTTTTTTTTTTTTTTTTTGCTGTTCTGGGAGTCAAACCTGGGTCTCGTGGAAATGTACCCTCAGACAGGACAGCCCGTGGTCTTCCAGCACGGGGACATTTACCCAGGGCGGGACTGGTGAGTCAGGGGTGCTCACCCTGGAAGACAGCCTATGTTGGCAGGTTGGGTCACAAGTGGGAACAGTAAGGACATTTTGCTGCTCCCTCTATTCTCACCAGAGGAACAGAGGAGAGGGCTAGGCATCCTGTTGAAGATGTTGACTTTAAAGGGGAAGACCCTTGGGCTGTAGCAAGTCCTCAGACCTGGCTGGGGAAGGCACCCATGGAGCCGGCTCCTGGAGCAGAGGCACCGGGTCTGTGAATGGTGGCTCCCTTCCAAGACTGAACCAGATGCTTGCTGTGTATTTAACACCTTTGGGCAGATGCAGGACAAGGCAGAGAGAAGGAGCCTTCATGGGCAGCTCTGCCATGTGTCTGAGGCATCCTGGCCAAGCCCCTTTGCCACACTTTTGGAAAGGGGAGGTACAGTGCTCTGTACGGACCCTAAAGGAAGCAGGAGGACAGACCCCAGAACCCAGTGACAAAGTTGGACTAAAGATAAGGAAGAGCTTGTTCTTCATCATGACAGTAGCTGAGGACAAATTATGGGTTTTTGGCAACCACTTAGGTGCATGATCACAAGTCTAATGGATGGCTGCAATAGAAACTACGTGATGTGCTCTATGACAATGCCTTGGTCTCAGCTAACCTGAGTCTCCCCACTTGCAAAATAAATGATATTCCGTACCCCTGTCTGGGTCACACAATGGTGAGGACCAAATGGTCTTTGAAACCCTTGAGACTATTGACACCCAGGTTATTCCTAGCAAAGGTTCTCAGGAAATATAATGCGGCCATTAAAATCATCAAGGGAAGTAGAGATTGGATGCCAACAGCAAGACTTCCGTACCCCTTGAATGCCTACAGGATTCGAGCGGTGAGCCAGCTCTGTTATTTGCTGGGTCAACAGCCGGACCATGAATACACACCTTCCTCTACCTCCCTTCCCCCAGTCTTTCAGTGGTTGGGCAGCAGATCAACCTCTTCGATCTGTCTTTTATTTTAAAATTGAGGATGTCAGGGAGACTTGAAGTCAACATCCCTCACCCCATTGGTTGCCATGGTTGGTTCGGGCTGCATTAGTTGCTTGTCTTGTTGCTGGGAAAAAGCACGCGCGGCCAAAGCCATTTAAGGAAGGCTCACAGTAACAGGGTACACAGGGAAGGCACAGAGCTGGGAGCAGCTGGACACATGGTGCCTGCAGTCAGGAAGCAGAGAGAGACAAAGACTGCTGCTCAGCTCATTTTCTCCTTTTTGTTCTCTCGAGGGCCCCAGCCCGTGGGATAAAGACACCCACAGTTAAGGAGGGTTTTCCACCTCAATTAGTTTAGTCTAGACAATCTTGAGGCATTCCCGGGGGCTAACCTAATCTAGATAATCCCTTACAGGCCTGTCCAGAGACTTGTCTCCTAGGTCATTCTAGATCTTGCCAAGGCGCCAGTCAGTATTAACCATCACACCAGAACAGAGCCTCAATCTGTTCTTGCCTGGGATTTCCCAGGGTCTCTATTTTCTCATCTATACAATAGGCAGAGAGGCAAACAGCATCCAAAGCTATTTGGGGGGCATGAAAGAAATGACACACGTGAAGAGTTCAGCATGTAGCCTGGAACCAGTTGTTACCCAACAGATTCAGTCACTGGGATGGCTGCCATGTACAGGGTGAGGGAGGCATGGGGACAAAACAGACAAAGAAGAGATTGAACAAATAGAAATTTGCCTGTCTTCTGGCTGTCAGGGCTGGGCCCCTCATGGCTTCGGCGGGCCCCTGAGGACTGTCACCCTGCATGGGAAGTGTAGATAGGCATTGAGGAGCAAAGCAAGCCCTTAGTTCAGGGACCTGGGCGGGGCCGAGAAACAAAGATGCTGTCTTTGGGACCATCAGAACTCAGTGGAGATTCAGGTAGGTGGTCACTTGCTTCTCCTTGCCGGGCAGTTCTGGAGCACCCGTGGTGCCACAGTCTTGGCCGCATCTACTCTGGCACAAGCCTCACTCCTGGCTGACCATTGCTTCTGAACTTTGGTTAGGGAAAGCGGCCGAGAGCGCGAGCATTGGCGCCGTTCATCACGGGACGCGGCTGTGGCTATGCAGGCACACACACAACAAAGTAAGCATTGAAGGCCAGCTCCACCAGGTCTGTAAACAGCCGGCAGAAGGGACACCTCGTCCCACATTGACAGAACTCTATTTAAAGCCCCGCACACCGGAATAAGCATGACCATGTTTATTTCTGATTGTCCCCAAGGCCCTGGGGATTGTCTCCAAGTGACTCCACTTCTCTGTTGACCCCAAATAACCCTCCTATCCCAAGTCATTTTTTGTCTTTCTGAAATTTTTTTTCACTGAAACAAATAAACAACCTCATCTATTAATCCTTCGCCCTCCTTTCTAAGGCATAGTTTGGCTAAGTCCCTTTTTGAGGGTTGAGTTGGGTCCACTTGGGAGGTTTAAAACTAAGCTGCTCTGCCGTCACACGGTCACAAGGAGCCAGGATTTTGAAGTGGAAGAAAGCAGGTGAATTAGGGGTCATCCCATGGCCGTTGCTCTCACAGCTAGGGGGAAGAACCTCTGAAGGCACAACAAGAGCATGGTGACCCTAGGCCAAGTCACCTTGCTACCCAGACATTTGTAGGGAGGAAACTGAAGATGTCAGGGTTGGTGGCAAGTGATCTTGGTGTATGTGTGTGTGTGTGTGTGTGTGTGTGTGTGTGTTTCTGTTGCTCTTGGCCTGGGTGACACTATAGGAGGACCATGTTGGGGAGGATGATCTTCTACCTGTCTGCGCCTCAGTTGCTTCACCTACAGAAGAGGCCATAGATCCAGCTCACAGGGGTGTGAGGATTAAATGGGTAAACTTTGCTACCTGTTCTGAACGTGGCCTGGTCATGGCAGGTCATTCGGCTAATGCTTCTCACTTTAGAGATGAGGAACTAAGGCTTGCCAAGGTCACATGACTTGTCCAAGGTTTAAAAAGCAAGTCCATGGATTCAGGGCACCCTGGGTGGGCAGAAGCCAGCCACAGGTCTGCCTGGTGAGCAACACTGCCATGCGCAGGTACGTGGTGGAGAAATGGGAGAGAAGGGGAAGCGGAGGGGTCCGTGCACTGTGGAGAGAAAGCAGAAATGGAGACCCCAAGTTGGTGAGGATCAGGCCAACGTGAGTAGCCTATGCTGGCACTTGGGGCCATTTGATGTCTGAGCCCGCGTTCATGCCGGGAGCCATGTCTGGGTTAGTGGCCCTGCAACAGCTAGGGTTTGTTTTGATGTCTATGGCCCATGTTGCCACGGAGGGCCATGCAGATGTCTATGATCTGAGCAGCCACCTGGGGCCATACTGATGTCCAAGGGTCACGCTGCAACTGGGGCCATACTAACCTGAGTGGCCTGTGTGGCCACCTGAGGCCATGGAAACATCCGGCCTGAGCTGCAGCTGAGGGCCATGTCTGGGTTGCTACTCTACCACAGACGGTGTCTGCATTGATGTTCATGGTCCGTGTTACCACTGAAAGCCATAAGGATCCCTGTGATCCTGTGCCTCTACCTGGGGCCATGTTGATATTCAAGGGTCATGCTGTCACTGGGGCCGTACTAATCTGAGTGGCCTGTGTAGCCACCCAGGGTCATGGTGACATCTGGGTCTGAGCTGCAGCTGAGGATGTATGGGTCCCTGGTTCCACTGCAGTCAGGGTCTGTGTTGATATCTGTGGGTCGTGTTACCACCTGAGGCCGTAGGAGAGTTGGCCCTAGTGGCCTGGGCACTGGAGAACTGGTCCTGCACCTCAGCAGCCACTTCAGTGGGAGACTTACATGCTCCCCTCTCCCCCCCCCCCCGGCCTGCTGCAGAACTTTCCCCAGTGGTCTGGGTGCGGGAGAGCTGGCCATGACCCTTCATGGCCCTTGGAGAACTGGCATGCCTTTCTCACTGGGTGCAAGGGAAGAGCTGGTGGAGGCCCGGACTGACCAACTCAGCTACCAGCCAGACCTACATTCAGGACTTTGAGTTGGTCCACCCCAGCATCTACCCCATCTATGACCTGTTAGAGGGGTATGGTCCTGCAGAACCATAGCCCCAGGATCTCCATGATTCAAGTCAACAACAGGATATCTGAGAGAAGTTTCTGTGAGGATCCAGTACCAGAAGCCAGAGATCTTGAACCAGACCAACGACTCATTGCAATGAACATTTGCAAGCAAAGCTGTTTGAGCAAAAGGGTATACTGTGTGACACACCACAGCTCCCAAGGCCACTACAGCAAATGAATATATTTCAGAGAGGCAGGAAATATGTTGGAACAAAATGTTTTGTTTTGTATTTTTAATTTTCTTTTTGTGGGAGATGCTACAAGGGTGAAGGCCAAACACAGAAGGACTACTGGGAAATGAAGATGATTGGGGATGCATGATGTGAAATTCCCAAAGAATCAATTAAAAATAATTAGGAAAAGAATGATATTCATATTCAGGGCACCCTCTCCAGAGCTGATTCAGGAAAAATGTGCCAGATGCTCTGAGGGACACCTTGCCTCCTTTTCTTCACCCGTAAACAGAGGGGACAGATAAATAGCGGTGGTTACAGTCCTGGAATCATGCTTGCATGAATGGGTTCTTACAGTGGCTGATGGTGACTGGCCATTACTTCATATTGCTCTTATTTAATATTTCTATAGCTTTCCTTAGGTGTCAGGGCTGTCACAAGAGCACTGGCTGTGTCATCGGATTTAATTCCTTTAGTGTTCCTATAGGAGCAGCTACTACTTCGTCATCCTCATTTGACAGATTCGGAAACTGAAGCGCAAATGGAGTCCATCCTCCCTGAAGGTGCATCGTTCATTGATGATGGGATTTGAACACGTGCTCCCAATCATTGTGCCAGGTCAGCTGTTCTTGAGGCAGGCTTTCTCCGTGCTGCCCAGACTGATCGCAGATTTATGATCCTCCTCCTGCATTAGCTTCCTGAGCTCTGTGATAACAGCACGTCAGACCACCACGTCTGCAAATGTCAGAATTTGCATTGCATCGGCCTTCCCTTCAGTACCCCCAGTGTCTTTATTCTTGGCTGCCTTTTCCTTTCCTCTAGCATGTGTCCCTCTCTAATCTACCATCAGCTTTCCGCACTAAGGACGTTTATCATTTAGCACATTTCTCTGGTCCTTAGTGGATGGATGCACATACCGTACAGAACTCATTTTGTGCCCTGATACATCCTAGGCACCCAGAATAACACCTGCACACAGCAAAGCCCTCAAATAGCAAGTAGGTCTGTGGATTCCTGTAAGAGCAGGCAAAGGGTTTGCAGGCTCAGAGTAGATTAATTTGTTCAAGCCTCCACTCGGGTAAGCAGCTGGCCAGAACCCAAGCCCAGCTTTGACTTCATGCTCCCTAATCAGCGGTTTCTCTTCAGAAGTGGTCGGTGTGGCCTTTGTGCATTTGGTGTTTGTGTGTACAGCCATCCTTCCACACCCTCAGGTTCTTTATCTTCAGAGGAAACCTACCGTACATTGAGAAGACTTTTATGATGCTTCATCTCTACTGAACATGCCATTTTTCCATAAAGTGTGTATTATATCAATAATACAGTACTTCCATTATATTAGGTATTATAAGTAATTCAAGAGACGGTTGGTATATATAGTAGGTGTATGTAGGTTCTACATAAAGACTATGCCACTGTAGAGAAAGAACTTGGACATCTGTAGAGTTTGGCAACCTGGGTAGGAGGCTATACTTAATCCCCCAAGGGATGGCTACACACACACACACACACACACACACACACACACACACACACACACCCCTAAGGTTTCCTAAGCGGGTAGAGAGGAACCCTTGAATGTTGTCATGGACCTAGAAGAAAATGCCACATGGGTAAATCAACATAAAAACTGTACTGACTTGGAAAGTGAGCCCAACGAAATGATCAAAATTCCATTTTTGTGTGTTTTCTTTGCCAAAATTACTTGGGTATAGTTGTCTCTGCTGTGTTGGTGCCCCGAGCAGGAGCTCGGATGCCTGTCTGGTGGTCAGGATGTGTGTGAGAAATGCTCTAATGAAGTCTCTGTTGAAGGGACACTGTGCCTGGGGCTGAGCAAAAGTGGGAGGAGGTGGTCCCTGTCCCCAGAAACTCCCAGTGGGGAACATGCATCAGAGCTCTGTGCCTGTCCACTCTGGCAGGCAGTATGCCATAACCTAAAGACATCACCTGGGTCAGGGCCCAGGCAAATGCCCTGAGAGCTGTGAAGGCTTAATGGTTCTGGTCTGGGCTCCTGACTTTGACCTTCCAAAGTGCCTGGGATTCACGGGCTCCCAAGCACACTCACAGTACCTCTCTCCTCCATCCTTGTGTTGAGGCTGCATTCATTGTACTGGATGCATTAAGAGAGACGAGGTTAGGGTGTGGCTCAGTGGCAGAGCAACGTAAAACAATTAATTCATTAAGAAGGAGAATTAACAGGGGCTTGTATCAAATCCACCCTGCCCATAAGCGACCTTAGCTCGTCTCCATTCAGCTGACCTGCATGCAGAGTTAGCAATGCTCTTTTTGCTGGCCCGGTTCCCTCCCTTTCCCTCCTGGAGTCACGGAGGCTTAACTCCATCCTGAAGCCTCAGCATTCCATCCCAGCCCTACCCTAAGGGAAGAGCCAGTTAGGAGAGCAGAATTCCCCTTGGGATTGGCTCCTGCTCCGAGACTCTGAGGCTCAAAGACTCCTGGGACTTGCGGCACCAGGCTCCAGCTCTGCCGTCTCTGCGGCTGGAAGATTTCTGGCAGTCGAAAGGAAGGGTTTTATATTTTGTCTCCTGCTTTTCTTTAATAGCAAATGGAAAATGCAGAAAATTCTGTGCTCAGCAAAACCTCCCTCCATAGGAAATAGTTGGAAACCGCTCCGGGATGAGCAGAGGCCAACAGAGGTGATTCCTGGAGCTGATGGCCTGGTTACATAATGCCATGGCCCAGTCCAGGAGCGTGAGTTGCCATCTGAGGGTTTAGAAAGCTCCCTTCACTGTGCGGAGCAGGGCAGGTCTGGGAGAACCAGTCTTGCTCTTATTTACTATCAACTATTCTCTGTGCTTCCTCTCCGTGCCCAGAGATCCATTTTTTTTCCCCTGGGAAAATCAATCATTCCCATGATGGATGGGGGCAGGAGCTGAACCTGTCCAGCTTTTACGTCATCTTGGAGAATGGGTGTGGCTTAAATGATAGGTTTTTGCTTGGAACAAATGTTCCATGATCCCAGGGTTCTCTGCTGTTCTAGAGACGGCAGACTGTGATGAGCGGGAGGTTTCCTGGCAGTCATCAGTTCCCGCTTGGCTGGCTGGGACTAATCCTGGCCTCTCCCCCACCTAGCAACAACAACACACAGACACATGGTATCAAGCAAGCAAGCAAGCATGTCTCAATTAGGTTTCCTTCTGCCTTTCATTCACCCACCCATCCATCATTCCTCCCTCTGCCCATTCATTCTCTCATTTGTTCATTTGTTCCATGAATGTTTCCTGGGCAGCCATGGGGTGACTTGCTGACTCACGGGTGATGGATGACACCGTATCCCCACCCTCTATTTATCTCATAGCCTGGTAGAAGGAGGGGCAGCCTGTAGATCTGGCATGGCAGTGCTGAGTGCTAAGGCAGAGGTAGTTGCTGCAGGGAGTGTGAAGCCAAGAAAGTCCCACAGCATCCATGCCATTGTTCTGCCTCAGCTGAGGAGATGACTCCGGTCCTAAGCTTAGGCGTGTAGACAAGGTCATTAGATGGGAAGTCTGAACTACACTCAGGACCCTTACATGTCCTCAAGCTGGTGGCTCTCACCTTGACCACAATACACGATGAGCCAGGCTCTAACAAGAGACCGGAAGAACAGGGCTCAGGCCTCACTGCAGAATTCTAGTGGCAACCACATCATCTGTGTCGGGCTCTTCTTGGCAAGCAAGGAAATTGAGATATAGACTGCTTGAGTCATCTGCCCAGTGTTCTCTCGCCAGGAAGAGGCCAACCTGGGACTGTTCCCAGGTCTCCTGACTCTGCCACTGGCCAGCTCTGGTCCAGGCACATGGCCGTAATTGCTGACATCCTCACTTCCTAGAACTTTCTTTCCCTGGGAGGTCTTACACAGACTGGCCCCAGCCAGTGCTCCTGGGCTGGTAGAGTGAGCTCATCCTGAGTGGCGTGGCAGGAAAGTCAGAAGCCTGGCATCATGCTCCTGTCTGAAGTGACAGATGAAAATAGTTTGCCGGTGGCCTATTGATATCCAATACTCTATCATCAGATTTAGGAAAGCCAATTACGTCTCTGGGAATTGCTTCGAGGCCAGAGACCAAAGGCCACTAGGAACAGGGCTCTGACTCTCATTCCACAGCTCGAGTTCCATCATAGCCATGAATCTACCGTCTGCCTCGCAGGTCTACAGGCAGCATTAGGTGATTGTCTGGAGTCGGGTAGGAACATTCTCTTAGAGGATGCATTGGAAATGGCTGGGGATGGGAGGACCTTGGCATTGCCTGGAAACTTTCTGTGGGCAAATGGGTACAGATCGTAGCACCAGGATATTAATTGGAACCAACTGTGGATGCCCAAAGGAGACCTGAGGGACACTGGTCACTGTTCAGACTAGGAAAATGAGCACCTAGAGGACTCTCTAGTATCAAATACTCTCCTGCCACATGAGGAAAACCAGAATGTGGGGGCTCTCCTTCCTGCCTCCATACTGACCAAGCTAACAGCAGAAAGAACAGCAAGATGTTCAAACCCCACCCTGGATTCGGGCCCTCCAAAGAGCCTGGTCTCCGTGGGCCTCAGTAGACCTAAAGTGTCAGGTCACAGCCTTCAACCTCACTGTCCTTCCTCTGCTTAGGCTACTGGGTTTCACTCTGGGAGGGGACAATTGTGACAACAAAGACAAAATATGCTAGGCTAGCAGTTTTCCACCTTGAGACTCCATGTTTGCAATCACACGTCGTGATTATTAAAGCAAATCTAAGACAATCCTTTCTGAAAAAGTTCCTGGGCAATGCTGATGTTGCAGGCTGGGCACCAGACTCCAAGAATCACTGCTCTGGGCAGCACTTGGGGGGGGCAGTTTCCATGGACACAGGTCTCCTTGTGAATACGTGTCCACCTGGAGCCTGGATACGTAGGCCACAGCCATGTACACGTCTTGGGGTTCCTGTAAATGTTACAGCTCTGAGGAGAAAGGTTTCCCCAATGAATGTGTTGCAGCTCTGGGGGGAAAGGTATCCTCACAGTTGGGAGCCAAGGAATACCACAAAGTCATACTGCACAACAAACCTCACACAAAGACTTTACTGGGGAAGACACAAAGCAGAGACATCTGCTCTGGTGGGCAAGAAGCAGTAGAAGTCTGAGCAGGAGACAGGTTCCTATAGGTTTCTTGGGGACAGAGTTTTCTAGGGTGGAGACTTCCAGGGTGGTGATTGGTGGGATTTCAAGTCCTGAGCTTGGGGCAAGCCCAGGGATTGGTGGATGTTAGTGAGTTTTCAAACCAGAAGTGAGCTCAAACCTTACAGCTCTTACGTTCTTCAACAGTACGATCTTGGGAATAGGGGGTGATGTCTCTGGCCCCTTCCCTGAATGCTACTTTTATGTATAGGAAAATAATTCCCAGAGGATTACATTGGAAACAACTATATCGACATCCAGTATAGTCTGTAGACCCTCACCCTTCCAGCTAAGGACCCATGGGAAAGGATGTTTGAGGAAAAGGGAACAGAAAGCCCAAAATTCCATGGGAAGAAATGAACTTGGCAGGCTAGAAGGAAGTGTGGCAGAAGGAGAGTGGAAGCAGGGAACTAGTTCCTGCCACTTCCAGCCATGTGGCCACTTTCCCAGGTGTCCCTAGTAAGCTCTATAAAGCGTAGCAGTCGGGGGGCAGACTTGTGTTATAAGGATGACTTTGGGTGCTCACTGTAGAATGAAATTAAGGGGGTTGAGAAGAGAGGCAAGGAACCCACGTGGCTGTTGTGAGTTTCCAGGTAACACAGAGAATGAGTTCCTGTGAGCAGGGAGTGAGAAGAAGATGCAATCTGGGGCCGGGTGAAGTTGGAGGTGTAAAAAGTGTCAGACAGAGAGCAAAGCCAGCAAAAACTGGGGTTTGGGTTCTTGGACCAATGGCTTCCTCTCTCTGCTCCTTGGGCACCAGTGGACCAAGGCCTGGTTGTCTGAGGGTCTGAGGGGGGGGCTCGGTCAGACCTGTGAACTCCTTAGCTGGAGGGTCTGTCTACCAGTAAGGGTGACATTCACATGCCTTGGGCACTGGAGTGGCAGTATGGGGTGCAGGTTATGGCATCAGACTCCTCCATTCCTCTGCCAGTGGCAACTCTGCAGGCCAGAAGTGCCACCCAAGAAAAGGAGACTCGAGGTGGCTGTGACTTTGGCCACAAACTGGTGACTGACAGAGAGGGAAGCCCAAGAACGTTTGGGAAGATGTTCAGTGTTGCATGGAGCAAGCCGCTTGTTCATTCCTGCAGCTCAGAACCAAAATAACCACACAGAAACTGTATTAATTAAATCACTGCTTGGCCCATTAGCTCTAGCTTCTTATTGGCTAACTCTTACATCTTAATTTAACCCATCTCCATTAATCTGTATGCATCACCATGAGGCCATGGCCTACCAGTAAAATTTCAGTGTATCTGTCTCCAGCGGAGGCTCCATGGCTTCTTCTTGACTCTGCCTCCTTTCTCCCAGCATTCATTTTAGTTTTCCCCGCCTAGCTCTGCTCTACCCTATCACAGGCCCAGAACAGCTTTTTTATTAACCAATGGTGTTCATAGCATACAAAGGGAAATCCCACATCACCTCCCCTTTTCTGTTTAAATAAACAGGAAGGCTTTAACTTTAACATAGTAAAATTACATATATCAAAACAGGTACCAAACAAGAATTACAGTTACAATATTTATATCTATTTTATCTTTTATCATAACAAAGAAAAACTATAACTATAAATTCTTCAATTCCATCAAAGACTCCAGAAGGATATAATATTACCTAAGTAAACAGGAAGTGCATTGTAAGCTACTTCCAAAACTCTAGAATTGACAGAGACATCTCGCTGCCTGGACAGTCACCCAAAGTTTTTCTGTACCATTGGGCATCCATCTTCAGCCTTACAGGCCCATAGTGTCCAGCAGACTTTTCCATGAAGCAGGAAACTTCAAAGACAGTTCAGCCACTTTCTTCTGTATCCTGCAGAATGTCTCACAGACTCTTTCATGAAGCAGGAACCCCGAAGGATAATCTCACTTTTAGGCAAGTTCAGCAGTCATCTCTCTGTGGATCCTGCACATCCAGTTCATCTAACAAACTCCATAAGGAACCTCTTCAATGCCCATCTTCCTCTTGAAGTAGATTGGTGCTGCCAGGAGCAGACGTGTCTCATTGTCATGAAAAGTCCTAAGTTATTAAAACATTTTAAATGCTATATTCTGAAGGTCTCTGAAAGATTTGAAGAATATCTATCTAATTGAAATATATCTCTATATATCTAGAAAACCTAATTAACATGACTACAATCTTGACTATTATAGATGACTATCTATTAACCTATATTTCTTAATTATACATTACATTTTTAAATGAACTACACAAACACAATACCTTAATCAAGATCAGAAATACATATAACAAAATTGACCTTAAATTTGTATCAATAAACCAAGATCCATACCAAAGCAAATCTCTATATCATATCCCCCTTTAAATGTAAACAAACATTTATAAACAATATTTGGGAATATGGGTGTAGTTACGTTCATACTGCTTCCTGCTGTTTGGAGGCACTGTTAATCAGGTCTTTCATGGTGTATCCTGTGCGCTATGTTCATCTCAGTCAGCAGTTGGGCAAAGTAATTTTATGGGGGTGTTCTCAGCAACCTTTCAGGGGGTCTTGGTTTATCAAACCATATTGGTCTGGAAGGATTCACAGGTTCTGTGAAAACAAAAGAGACACCTCTTTTCCAAAGCAACATGTCTTTAGACCCAAATTTGAAGTCAAGATACCTTTATAATATACATGCTGGTTTAGCTTAGCAGCCCATACACTGAAATGCCTCTCTGTACTTAGTTCATCACAGTCAAAAAATTGAAAGATAACACAATAATATACATAATCCAGACTCTCTGTGAATTTTCCATCTTTACATGGCTTATTTTTCTCTACTCCTTTTAATCTATGACTGTCTATACTCTGTCTCCTTAAAGACTTTTTTTTCAACTCTCTATACTCTTTTTTTTCTCTCTCCCAAGCCTGTGTACATTTATCCAACACTGTGACTCATGTAGAGTTCTTTTATGTCTGAATCTGTCCTTGTTGCATTATCTGTAATTCTCTACTGTCTTAAAGAGCTTTTAAAATGGTAAGCAGCTTGGTTGCAGCTACACTGGATGCTAGCTCTGCCTCTCTCCACTTTTAAAATGGTGGAGGCTCTGGGGCCACCAGACAGGAGCCGCGCTCAGCACTTTAACTCTGAGAATGAGCGTGCAGCACATAAACCCTTTTTATCTGAGTAATCGCTAAATCTGCCATGCAGAGCACTGCACAGCCTGGAAATATCTCTGTGTATGGTGGCAGGAATCCGCCATGCTCTCTTGCCTGTGCAAGCCTAGTAGACCTGATCCCGCCACCTGCCCATGTGGGGAGCGCTGAGCTGTGGGCATGGTCTCAGCTACTTTCCTCCCGACCCCGAGTGGGCACACAAATACCTGGGCCCACAAATGCCATTGAAATGCTCCGTAGCTGGAGTTCACACTGGCAGCACTGCCCACCCAGGAAGCTGCATTTTAAAAACACAGGGCTTTTTTTTCCCACTACAGCTGAATCAGGAAAAATCTCTCTTAAAGGAGCTGCAGCATGCCACCAGCAAACAGCAAGAAGCTGTATTAAACTCTGTATTTTTTTTGTCTATAATTCCTTTTCAAGCCCTCTCAGGTTTTATGTGGATTTAGTAGGCCATGTGGGCACCAATTTGTTGCATGGAGCAAGCTGTTTGTTTGTCCTGGCCACCCAGAACCAAAATAACCACACAGAAACTGTATTAATTAAATCACTGCTTCACCCATTAGCTCTAGCTTTTTATTGGCTAACTCTTACGTCTTAATTTAACCCATTCTATTAATATGTATATTACCACAAGGTTGTGGCCTACCAGCAAAGTTTCAGCATGTCTATCTCCGGCAGAGGATCCATGGCGTCCCCTCCACCTTCTACCTTCCTCCTCCCAGCATTCCATTTAGTTTTCCCCGCCTACCTAAGTTCTGCCCTATCAACAGGCCCAAAGCAGTTTCTTTATTTATTAATGGTAATCACAGCATACAGAGGGAAATCCCACATCAGTTCAGAGTATGTAAAAAGATACTCACTCTCATTCATAATGAGATGATTCTGTGCCAAAATAAGACACCAATTCACAGCTCCAGGTCAGCAAGCAAAAGGTTCCCTGTGTTATTGGGGGGGAGGACTGTGTGGAATAACTGGGGGAGAAGAACAGCTTAGGGGCCACACAACTGACTAGATTTGGGAGCAGTTGGGCTAGCAGTCCCTAATGATGTAATGTAAGGTCACATCTTGGGACTCAGAGTTCCACCTCCTGTTGCTTGCACAGCAAGATGAGAGGTAAGACAGCACGTTCACAGTGGCACTATTGGTGAGAAAACAGAGCAGAAAGCAACTCTGAAGCTCGCGGGTACTGGAGAGTGAAATCTGGCAGAGACACATTACAGAAAACTGTGCATCATTCAAAGCAACAAACTCCGAATTCTAATATATACATTTGTATATTTTTTTAAGTCACATGAAACAAGTTGGAAATAAATAAATAGGTAGCCTAGCACCATGCAAGTGAGCGCACACAGCACTTCTGTACAGTTTGGAGTATATTCACACATCCAAGGCAAGCATGAAATACCTAAGTGGATGAAGCGACCATTAGGGACAAGCTATAAAATTAAAACAAAATACGTCCCAGTCACTCTACTCCAAGAGAGGAATCGCTTGTATCCAGGTGTTCTTGTCGGTTCTCTTTTCAATAGTCAAAAGTGATAAATGATCCATAGGCCCCCTCAGCAGCTGAGCAGACAGAAAAATGAAAAAGAAGCAGTGTGCCATCACCATGCCCCTTAGCAATAGAGAGGGGGGAGCCATGGATACAAGCGACAGTATGGTGCTGTAGAGGAGGTTTGTTGTGTAAAAAGATCCACACGTGTGATCCTGCTACATAAACTCCCGGGAAATGAAAACTTATCCACAAAGACAGAAAGCTGGTGAATAATTGCCTCTTCGTGGGCCAGGAGAACACTTAGGGTGATGAGAAAGTTTGTTTTCGTCACTATGGCAACAGCCTGCCTGGTAAATACACACACCTAAACTCTCTAAGTTGATGCTTTATTGGTTTGTTTTCTGCTTGTTTTTTGAGACAAGGTTTCCTGTTGGATCTTAGGCTTCTCAGGCTGGCTTTGAACTCATTATAGTGTCAGTCCTGGCCTTGAACTTCTGACACACAGGCAAGCAGGGATTACAGGTGTGCACCATTACATCTGGTCCAAATTATGTACTTGTGTCAATTAAAGTCCTAAAAACAACAAAATAAGAGAAAGAACATGCAGTCGTTAATGGCAACCATACGCCTTAAACTACAGGCTACAATTTACCTTTCGATGCTGCAGGAGATAATTAACACCTGAAGTTAATTACTAATACCAACACCAGGAACAAAGAAAAGCAACTAAAACAAAACACAAGGCTTATGTGGAGGGGAGAATTACCCAGGCTTCACAGCTGACACACTGAGTCTCAGAGTCACATTTTGCAGCTTGGGGTTTCCTCTAGTTCAAGTTTTTCTCTAAGTTCCTGGGTAAGAAAATTACCTGGAGTTGGTGGAGAGCCACCTAACCCTTGGGGACACTCCTGGGAAAGTCTCCAAAAACCAAGAAACCAACACCAAGCCTTCGCTAGACCCTCATACTTGGGCAGATGGTCATTGTGAAGTTGGAGAAGGCTTCCTGTCAGAGGTGATGCTTGAATTCACATAGATGTTTGGTCCAGAGTGATCCTGAATGGCATCTACTGATTATTCTAGCTCCCCGCTATGTTAGAGAGAACAGAACGTACGCCAGAGGTGAACCAGACAGCAAGAGATGAACCATCTGAAGCTGGAGTATATAGGGACTCACGGATGATTTAGTATGTGACAAGCAGTGATGGTGTCTTTTAAAGGCTGAGAGAACCCTCTTGAAAATAAACAGGGTTCAGAATTGGGGGAGAGAGTGGCCCAAGAGCATTGGAAGCTCCCTCGGCTGTGCAGTTTGACTTGGCCTCAAGGTTAGCCTTGTTAGGTACCCTTGTCCTCAATTCATCACATGGTGGGTCCTTCCTGGGCACCTTGACCTGCCTGTCGCATAACCAGTACCTTAGGCTCCTGGCTGAGCATGTGGCTCACTGGTAGACCGCTTGTCTAGAAGCAGTGCATCCCCCACCCTGGCAGTGGTAGCACGCTGCAGGCCCTGGGTTCAGTCCTCAATACAGAAAGGAAGTAAGGAAAGGAAATGGAAAGGGAAGGAAGAAAAGAAAAAAGAAAACCCCTAAAGGTCCCGTTTTGCCAATTCCTTTCCTAGGCTATTGCTAGGCTCCCCCCATACCTATCCACCATCCCACTGTCCTTTCCAGGCCATGCAGAAGTGGACAGACAGGGCTGGGCGGTGGTAGCACACGCCTTTAATCCCAGCACTCGGGAGTTCGAAGCCAGCCTGGTCTACAAGAGCTAGTTCCAGGGTAGGCTCCAAAGCTACAGAGAAACCCTGTCTCAAAAAAAAAAAAACCCAGAAGAAGAAGAAGAAAAGAAGAAGAAGAAGAAGAAGAAGAAGAAGAAGAAGAAGAAGAAGAAGAAGAAGAAGAAGAAGAAGAAGAAGAAGAAGAAGAAGAAGAAGACAGACAGACAGGATTGGGCTGGGTAAACCTCAAGTCTCTGCAAGGGTCTAACAAAGACAGAGCAAGGGCCATTCCTGAACAAGGTGGGTAAAGGAGGTCACTTCTGGGGCTGGGAGGTGACAAAGCTCTATTGTGGGATCTGTGGAAAATGTTTTTTTTTTAATTTAATTTCCAGAGCTGTGTGAGCAATGCATTATACCACTGCATGGAGTGGGCTCTGTGTGACCGAGAGGCAGTGCATCCCCCACCCTGGCAGTCGGAAGTCAAAAGGCCCCATTCAGCCAACAGGCAGCCCCGGCTCCTGCACTGTTCTTGGGGATAACCTGCTTTGCTGGCTCCCCCGAGGTGCTGGGCCTGGCACTCAGTGTTTGTGTGGTGGTGGTGGGGCTTTCACACCCATTCCCTGAGGGGTCCTGCCTGCTCCCAGGTAGGGTCTCTGAACTACCAAGCCAGGGGAGGGAGTGCATGGGTTTGGACACAGGAAGCCAATTGGCCTGGGTTTAGCCTTCTCAAAAGGCCTAGAGACTTGTGATGCTGCTCTTGCGTAAGTTTCATATCTAGCCGCAACTTCAAATTCAGGTTCACTGCTGCTTCCAACAGCCTTGGGGCCAGTCAAAGGGTTGAATCTTAGCCAGGTTTTCCTCACAGTAGTCCAAGAGGCTGGGAAGGGGCCTTTCCTAGAAAGTCATTGGCTTTCTGGGCAATCTGATCTCTGTAGGGAACATGGAGTTCAAATCTGGTTCTCACTGGTGACGGGCTCCTGGGCTAAACACGGTCTGCCTCTCACTGGATTTGCTACTCCCTCTCCCAGCCCCGGCTGTTCAGCCTCACCCTCCTGTCTGTTCCCCAGCACCTTGAGCCTGGGCTCTGACCTGAGGGAGCAGAGAGGTCCAGAGCCCCCACTGTCCTGAAGTCTCTAAGAGGGAAGTTCCTTTTCCTGGTCTATGTGACATTATCCTTAACTCAAGGAATAGGTGCTGGCTTCTCTGGAGCATGATTTGCTCCTCCCGAGGTAATCTAGAATATTCTAGAAAGGCTTCAGAGATATATTCTAGTTTTTTTTTTTCTGTTGCTGTGACAGAAAGCAACTCATGTTGGGCATAGTGTACACGCCTTTAAATTTGGGCCTAGTGGCGCACACCTTTAATCACAGCACTTGGGAAGCAGAGGCAGGTGGATCTCTGTGAGTTCCAAACCATCTGAAGCTACACATAATGAGGAGCTTGTGGTGCTTCCGGAAGACAGAGAAGAGTGGATTTGTATTTCAGTTTATACTTCATGGCTCTGTGGTTGGTTCAATCACTGGGTCACCATACCAGAAATGCCTAAATAGGATTCTGTCAGGACAGGGTCCCCTGAAACACAGCATGTGCCTTGCCACGGACCATCTGGTCATGCACAGTGATTGCATAGTGTCTCAGATAGAGTTCTGTGCTGTGTTCCACCTGGTGTCTGCTTCTGCCAGCGCTGGGCGTCTAGGTCACCACGGCCAGATGCTTCAGGCAGATGCCTTAATTCCCGCATCAGCAAGCTCCTTGCCTCCCATCACCTTACACTGATGTTCACTCTGGGTTTCCCTTGGACTTAGCAGGTATGCGGCACTGTTCTGTAAGTGTATTTGTTGGAGGAATGGCTTCATGAATGACTAGGTAGATGAATGACAGTTTGTCCATCTGTAAACCAGGGGCATGAAGTCACACTTCCGCAAGTCAGCTTCCTCCCACCTTTGATCATCTATGGCGAGGCTTTTTTTTTTCCTTCCAAAGCTGCTTAGGACCATCTGGGCCAGGTTGGTCTTTGCAGATTATCTGGTTTAACACCCTCGAGGGTAATGATGAGTCACTTCTTGTCACAACTTTTCCTCCTGACAAGCGGCAGGATCTTGAGGAATTACTACTAAGCCGCCACTGAATGAAGAAGAAATAATTTCCCATTATATTCAGATTCTCTAGAGATGCACAGGAGGATACATAGCATGAGGTCCCCACAGTACACAACATGTCATAGCATCTGCCAGCCACTTAAAGATTATCTTCAGTGACAGGAAAGGATGCGTCCCTGTGCCTAATGTCTCATGTGACATCTGCACGTGGAGTTTTGCAGCTCTGGGTTTGGGCTTGTCCTGACATCCGCCAGCACAGCAACTCGGCTCTCTGAAGGATCATGTCTGGGGCTCTGCCACAGCATAAAAGAGAGTCTGGAAAGTGGCCATAGGCAGGCCGCCAGGACGGTAGAGAATCTGGAAGCATCATGAATGCTGAAGAGAATCCAGGGTATTATTTGCCAGAAGAAGACGACATGGCAATTGCTGCGAATACTTCCGTCTACGCTCACTTGGACTCTGGGTTTTCCCCTGGGTGGGTCTCCAGAGGACAGACCTGTGTTGGTGGATGTGAATGACAGAGGACAATTTCAGATCTGTCTAAGGACTTTTGGGATTTTTGAGATAGGGTTTCTTTGTAGCTTTGGAGCCTATCCAGGAACTAGCCCTTGTAAACCAAGGTGGCCTCGAACTCACAGAGATTCATCTGCCTCTGCCTCCTGAATGCTGGGATTAAAGGTGGGCGCCACCACCGCCCAGTTAAGGTTGTTTTTCAAGCGAGTTATGAGAACCACGGAATTGACTGCCCAGTGGGTTAAGGAACGAACAGACACCTCCAGTTCTGAAGGGAACTCACTGACATTGACTCCGCGGCTGGATAAGGCCACTTCTCCAGCACGGAGGTCCCGGGATTCTCATAACACAGCCCAGTGGTGGTAAGAACGCCCAACTTTGTGGACCTAGAAGCCGCGGCGGGTCTGCACTGTGGCTCCTCTCGTTGCTGGCTCCTCTCCTCTAAACATATTTTTCTGTTCAGTGGTTTTGGCCTCGCAACCGAAATATCTGCAAGTCCTCGCTCCTCTCTGTGAGGGGGAGAAGGGAGAGAGGGCAGAGGGAGAAAGACAGAGAGGGGGGATCTGAGTTTCCTAATGAGCTTAAGGGTCTGGAGAAGACTATCCAAACAGAGAAATCTTGTAGTACATAAATGTACAGTAACATTCCCCCCCAAGCCCAAATTATGGAACAGTAAAGGCCAAACTCCCCATATTAAGTCTGTCTGTCTATCCAGTAAGCAGAGCTCTACCTACCTTCAAGATATCTTTAGAAACAACGGACTTGCCTGACCTGGGAACTGGCTTACAGGGAGTTCAAGACTGGGGATAGGCAGGTGGGAGCCTTCTGAAGCTCAACCCTCCTTGGATGGAAAATGGATGAAAGGGAGACTCTTGGTCTCCATGGCAACCAAGGGCCCTAAACATAACACCTTCCTTCCCACCTGGGGCAAGCCTACCGGAAGACAGCCCCTAGGCTAAGGTGTGAGGTGCTGGAGCCTCCTAAGTGGTGGTTGGTGAGGTCCCGAAGCTGCTGATGGAGTGTTTTTTTTCTTGGAATTATTCAGAGTGCATCCCATAAAATAGAAATTAATCTGTCAGCTGCAATGTCTAAAATAAAAACTGGTTCACAGCCACTTTATTTGGGACAACACCACTGCCAACCAGAAGTGGCCCCTCCGCCCCTGCCCCTGTCAGCTCCTGCCTTGGCCCTGGGGTGGGGGAGGAGGTGCGAGCCGGCAGGTTTTTTTTCTTTTCTCTCTCTCTCTCTTTTTTTTTCATAGTGCCATGAGCTGTTGGAGCCAGAAGGGCTCACAGGGACCAGCCAACCCCTCGTTTTACAGATGAAGTTTCGTTTGAACCCGGGCTCCAAGAGGGCTCGGCGGCCAACAGGAAAGCATTAACATTTTCCAGAAGCGGTTGTCGCCTCCCTGCTGCAGGCTACTTTAACACGAAAATCCATGTCTTGTTTGAATTAGCTCTCATACTCTGGGTGCTGCAACTGGAAGCGAGGTGAGTGAGAGGGGGGAAGTGACGTCACAGAAGACCGCTAGTAAAAGCCGCTAGACCGAAGGACAGTTGCCACCTGAGCCCATCCTCCTGTAGCCATCAGTGTGGAGTGAAGAGGTGAGGCTTCTCTCCCGGAGCAGGTGATTTGGGGTGGGGGGGCAGGGGACAGCAAGTGATCTGGACCTACTCCAGGAGAAGCACCTGTAGTCGCAGCTCAGGGCGTGACAGGAGTCAATCTGGAGGCAAAGGAATCTCTCTGCTTCATTGGCTACAGATACAAGGGAACCACCTACTGTGTGTGAAGGTCAAGGGTACCCCTGTTTGGACTCCCTGGGAGCAAACAACTGGTCAGACTCACTGGGCCCCTTCTCACAAGATGTAAGCCACTAGAAGAGGGAAAGAAATCCTCTCAACTGTACCCCACCCTCACCCCAACGCTGCCTCTTCCGCCAGCTATGTCTTGCCGGGAAATCGGAGTCAACCACATGGAACTTGTGTCTCACCAGAAAGGCTCAAATGCCCTAGGACCCTCGGCTCTCTCAGAGCCCGCAGAGACCCTCCCTGACTAGATTTCTTTCCCCTGTTCCTGTGGTGTGTGGCAGGGGAAAGGGGTGGGGCAGGGAGAGAGGCCGGGTCGACAATTGCAAGTCTGTTCAGAGAAGCCCAGAGGAAAAAGTTAGTACAGATGAAGTAGGAGAAAGAAAATTTCAGTGTTTCCAAGAATACCGAAATAATTGCCGCTGTTCCGGCCCTCGGATTGGCGGTTTATTTGAGTAATAAGTCTGGCAAGAATCCTTTATGCCATTCTTTGGTCCTGGAGGCTAGACTGGCTCTGCAGTGTCTACAAGGGATATCCCAAGGGTGTGTGGTATTCTGAGCATTCCACATGGAGGCAAAGGAACAAAAATTTGGGCTATGGGGCTGGGGTGTTGGTAGAGTACTTGCCTAGCATTCAGGGAGCCCTGGGTTTGATCCCCCGCACTGCATTCATCGGCTATGGTAACACGTGCCTGTAATCACAGTACCGGAGAGGCAGAGGGTCAGATGTTCAAGGTCTTAGGGCATTGAAACCCATTGAAGTCTGTGTGAGACCCTGTTTAGAAGAAAAGTTTGGCTCTATTGATGGTCCATGAAATGGTCAATCTCACAGGACCTAGAGTCACCTAGAAGACAAGGCTCTAGACAACCCATGAGAGATTATCTTGATTAGGTTAGTGGTGGTGGCCATGCAGTCTCTGGGAACAGCATGACAGTGTAATGTGGCTGGCTCCTCCACTAGCAAGGCATTGTGGAGTTTCTGGCTGCTTGGCAAAACCCTGCTTGGATTGTCTTGTGAAACTCGCCGTGAGTATTTACTGGTCTCCATGTTCACGTATTGCCGCAATAGGACTATTGGTATTTCTTTGGCATGACAGCAAAATTTCTTGAATGGAATGGAAGAGGAAATGCAAGATAATGAAAGTTATAAAAATTGGCCTGGCTGTGGGACTTCTGAAGAACCAAGACTGCATGACTAAAACATGGATGTCTCAGATGTAAATTTCCCCTAAACAAGTTCCCATGTATAGTAAGTAACACTGTAATTTCTACTCGGTCTGATTATGGCCAGTTCTCTTGAAACAGCTTTGACCTCCCCCACAGTTGCAATGTTCCCCTCCCTATGTCCTGATGATTAACTTTAGAAAGTAAATGATCTAAGAAAAAATGCATATGGCCAGATAGAGTTAATGGGAACATCTTATACAAAAGGTTCTGATTTCTTCTACTGTACCAACTACCAAAGCTCCTAAAAAAGCTGAGGTCAAAGGCCAGTCAGGAGAGGATAAAAGTTATATTGTTCTAATCATAATATCTAAGTTCCTGAGATGTGTAGCATATCAGTTGCTAGGAAGGACTTCAGTGCACTGATTCTGTAAAAGGCTAGAGTGGCTAGGTCCTCTGTTGCCTTATACAGGTACCTGTATAGATGGACAAAGGATGGTGTGAAAGCATGTAAAAGGAATAAAGATCTTTCTAGAGAGGCTAGTCAGAGCAGTACCCTGTTTTAGAATATTTGTTTAACTATGTAAAGATGTGTTACATTTGTTTTAACTATGTAAAAATGTGTTGCATTTGCTTATACTGTGGACTATTTGTTTAACTATGTAAAGATGTGTTGTGTTTGTTTAACTATGTAAAGATGTGTTGTTTTACCTTGCCTGCCTAAGGCACCTAATTGGTCTAATAAAAAGCTGAACAGCCAATAGTGAGGGAGGAGATATAGGCAGAACTTCTGGACAGGGAGAGTAAGTAGGAGGAGGAATTTACACTCAAGAGAAGAAGAAAGAAAAGGAGAAGGCAGGGAGATGCCAGGATCCAGACAGACAGGCATGGAAGAAATAGGAAAGCAGGACATACAGAATGAAAGAAAGGTAGAAAGCCATGGGATAAAATGTAGATGAATAGAAATAGGTTAAATTAAGATAAAAGAGCTAGTAGGGGCAAGCCTAAGCTAAAGTCGAGCATTCATAATTAATAATAAGTCTCCATGTCTTTATTTGGGAGCTGGTTGGCGGCCCAAAGAAAATGATAATTACAGAACCCTGTTGTATAAAGGATGCTCATAGACAGCTAAATGACTACTACAGAAAAATAGGCTGCAAGTATCGCATAAGAGACGAAGTAGAGCCGGGCGGTGGTGGTGCACGCCTTTAATCCCAGCACTCGGGAGGCAGAGGCAGGCAGATCTCTGTGAGTTCAAGACCAGCCTGGTCTACAAGAGCTAGTTCCAGGACAGGCTCCAAAGCCACAGACAAACCCTGTCTCAAAAAACAAAAACAAAGAGAGAAAGAGAGAGAGAGAGAGAGAGAGAGAGACTAAGAAGAAAAGATTTATGAGAATGAAAAGCTGCTTTTCTAGATTGAACCTGGCCCTCTCTCTCACCTTGTGACTGCCCGAGTCACCAGCTAGTTCATGGCTAAAAAATAGGCTTGCTGGCTTTTTTCATATGCTAAAAGCTGTTTCTTGCTTAAAGTTAATAAATAATAAAATATGAGAACTAACAGAACCTGTAAGGGAAGGTGGAAAGTGAGGTTTCAGAATCAAGATGATGCTATCAGGAAATTTCTTAGAAGCCGTGATCATGCTTGAGCACAGCATAATGATTTCATTTTTCCATGTGTAAATAAGAAAGCTTGCCCATGAGGGCAGCAGCAAACCTGATCTAACATCTCTGCATAAGTCTCATTTCTTCTGCCGCCAACTCCACCTCGCCTCTTCAGGTTTCTGGACTCTGCTGGAGATAGGCTCTGGTAGTGGTGGTGGTGATGATGATGGTGGTGGCAGTGGTGGTGATGATGGTGATGGTGGTGATGGTGGTGATAGTGATGATGGTGGTGGGGATGATGATGGTGGTGGTGGTGGTACTGGTGGTAGTGGTAGTAATGGTGACTAATATTATACTTGTATTTATAAATAGTTATTTAGGCACAAGACCTCATTTAATATTTAAAACAGTCCTTCTAATGAGGTGGAATTATTGTAATTGTTCTACTTTATAAATAAAGAGAATGAAGCTCAGAGAAGTTAAAGGTCACTTAGTCTCTCTGGCCATGTGATTCCCTAAGCTACCTCATAACTCTGCAGTGTCCCCTAAGCAAAAAATGACTTCACCAATTGTGGCCACCCAACCTTGAACTCCCCAGCCTTTAGAACCGTGAGCTAAATAGGTTTCTTTTCATTACAAATTACAAGTCTCCTCTTCTGCACTAGCACCAGACAGTGGACTAAGATGCAGAGACCACGTAGTAGTCTCTGTCCTTGATATTGTTGGGCAGTGCTGTCACTGGAGGGTATAGGTGGAGACAGCTCATTCATTTCCTGGCCACCCACACTCAAATAACCACACAGAAACTATATTAATTACAATACTGTTTGGCCAGTAGCTTAGTCGTATTCCTAGATAGCTCTTATATCTTAAATTAACCCATTTCTATTATTTTGTGTATCACCATGAGGCTGTGGCTTATTGAGTAAGGTTCTGGTGTCTGTTTTTCTCCTTTGGCAACTACATGGAATCTCCTTGACTCTACCTACTCTATGTATATATCTCTGTTCTGATTTCCTGCCTGGCTTTCCTCTGCTAAGCCATTGACCAAAGCAGCTTTATTCATTAACCAATGAAAGCATCACATATACAGAAGAACCTCCCACACCAGAGGGTACCATAAGCAGCACTCCACCCACACACCACAGCCTCACATCCATTCTGCAGCTGGCTTGGAGGATTATCTGCCTCTGACTGACTACAGTCTTCACCACTTACATTTGACCAGCCAAGACTCCTCAAGTCCTGGCCTTTCATTCTCACTACCATCGCTTCTCTGGCTGGGCTGGTATGAGCTCTGGGACACAATACATCCTTCCATTCCCTGGAACCCTTGTCCCAGCAGTCAGCCACCATCCCCTTCTCACTCTCAGAATTAATCAAGAGAGTGGAGTTTCTGAGCCATGGCCCAAGTCAGTGACCTGTTGCTTCCAGCAGCCCTGAGTGCCTTCTCCATACATCAAACCATAAGCTACATCCTAAGGTGGCCAAGGCTTCCGCCTCTATTCCTAACACACACACACACACACACACACACACACACACACGCATGCAGTATCTCCTAGAGTTCTCCCACAGGAGTCCTGGCCCCTCATCTCTCCTCACGGTCATTATGAAGTTAACATGGGCCACTCTTATTTACCGGTACCAAGAGAGTGGAGAAATGTGACTGGATTACAGTGACTGGTGGGATTCAGGGGCACTCTTACTTTCTGGAACACCTCTGATTGACTATTGACCACTGTCAGATGCTATAAGATGGTCTAGTATGCTTATCTATACAATGTAAGCAGCTATATAATACTCTCTGTTATCATTACTTTCCTGATCATTAGTCCACATAATCTCCCTCAACAAATCCTTCATGTATTATAGACTTTCTGTTGGCCACTCTATCCACCCCCCAGCTTTTCACTCTTCCTCCCTTCCCCTCTTTTTTCCTTTATCTCCCCCACCTCCCTCCCTCTCAGACACATTCTTTTCTTCCTATCCCCCACCTCTATGATTACTGGAGCAATTGGGCCCCAGAAATTCCTGGTTCAACAGCATCTGCCTTCCCCAAAGGCTGCTCCCAAGGTGCTTTCCACTGGATCACGTAATGGTGTCCTCCAATCTTCCTATGTCAAATCATGAAAAGAAGGCCGTGAGGATAAATGTGGGACATTATTTCTCTGGTCAAGAGTATGGCCCACGAGTCCCCTTTTGCCAGCTGAGGACTTCTGCAATGGGGACACCACAGGGTGAGCGCTGACCAAGAACCCAAGACTCTTCATGGCTACATCCGTGTACATTTTAGATGTTTGTCTCCAGTGTGTGGCTTGCCTGCTCATTTTCTCTATCTTTTAGTGCCTTTAATTTAATTGTTTTATAGTGCTGGGATGAAACTCAGGCTTCCCATAGATTAGGCAAGTGCTTGGCCACTGAGCTACAATTTCAGCCAGAAGAAGCTTTTAAGTTTAAGAAATCTAATTTAGCAATATTTTTCTCTCATGGTTATTGCTTTCTGTGTTTTCAGCCTGCACCTAACGCATGGCTATATTCTCCTGTATTTTTTCTGGAAGCTTTTAAATATTTAAAAGTTTTCTTAATATATTTGGTTGTTTTCTCATTACATTCTATGTATTTATTTTGGGGTGTTCTGATGGTCACAGTGTGCCCAAGGAGGTCAAAGGTCAACTTGCAGAAATTGCTCTTTCCCTTCATTACGTGGGTCCCAGGGATCACACTCAGGTCATCATGTTTGGCAGAAGTCATCCTTACACATTGAGCCATCTCACCGGCCCAGGCATTCTAATTTTGACAGATCCGTTTAAGTCTGAGTTGTCTTGAGCCACTTGTACGTAGGATATGGAGTAGGAGTCACAGTTTGTTTTTGTTATGTGTTATGTTTGGTTATGTGGGATATTCAGTTATCTTTTTGGAAAATATTTCTCTCTATTCCTTGGAAACCTTGTTGAAAATCAGCTGACCTTGTAAATATGAGTTCTATCTAGTGTGATTCAATTATAACAATAGAGCGACAAAAGGCCATGACTACGATAGCAATTTCCTGGAGTAATTATCTAAATATGCTTTTGCAGAGGACAGAAAGTATAGTTTGGTAATTATTTGCTTTGTTCACACATTATTTTTTTTAATCTCTTTATTTTATTTTAAATGTAACTTTTCTGTTCACTGGGTCTACTCTTAAGAGTCTAGATCTGAATTTCATTTTCATTTTTATTTCATGTCCTTTAATTTTTCTAGGATTTTTTTAAAAGACAGGACTTTGCTATATAACCAGGCTGGACACAAGCTTGCCAACTGGGGGGCCTCCCTGACTCCTGTCTGGACTTGGGAAACCCTAAATCCTTACCTCCCTGCTTCTGCTTCCCAAGGGCTAGGAGTACAGGTGGGTGCCACCATGTCTGACTTAATTTGTATTTCACTTAGAAAATTTTTATTTCCTCTTTTACCATTTTGTGTGTATGGGAATTTTGCCTGCATGTATGTCTATGCACCATGTGTGTGCCTGGTGCCCGAGTGGACCAGAAGAGGGGGCTGGATGCCCTGGATCTGGAGTTACAGATGGCTTTATGCCACCATATGAATGCTGGGAATCAAGCCCAGGGCCTCTGGAAGAGCAGCCAGTGCTGTTAAGTGCTGAGCCATCTCTCACTATCAGGGCCATTGCTTTTATTTTGCTTTTAAGAAGGTATAGGTTCAGGAGAGATTTAGTAAGGGAGGAATTTGTGACAGTTTGAGACTCTCTGCTCCATACCATATAAGTCCCATAGGATAATAACACACATTGCAATATAATGAGGTTTCACGGCCAAATATTAGTACTTCGGGGACACCCTTGCTTAAAAAAAAAATAACCCAAGCAGAAAGAGTGTAAGAGCCAGAAGGGTGGAGGACACCAGGAAAACAAGGCCCTCTAACTCAGCATCAGCAGATTCATATGAACTCGCAGAGACCGAAGCAGCACGCATTGGGCCCGCACGGTCTGCATGGCTTCCAGTTTAGTGTCTTTATGAGATTCCTGAGCTTTGTAACAAATGTGTCTCTGATTTTTGTGCCTTCTCTTGGGCTCTTTTCCTTCTGTTTGTGTTGTCCAATGTGTTGGATTTGTCTTATTTGATTATATTTTATTTTATTATTATCCTTTAAAAGCCTGTTGGTTTTCTAATGAGAGACAGAAAGGGAGCGGATCCTGATGGAAGGGGAAACAGGGAGGAACTAGGAGGAGTAGAAGGAGGATAAACGGTAATCTGAGCAGGGGAGGGGAATGGGGTTAGTAAATAGGGGGAGTTAGTAAGCCAGGTTTATCATGGGACTCCACAGGATTTTTTTTTTTGGTTGTTTGTATCGGGGATCAAATCCAGGACTTCACTCCTGCTAGACAAGGCTCTACCATTAGCTCAGGTTCCTTAAAATCTTAAATATATCACATATATTATAAAAGCTATCAGAAGGGGAATATATGAGGGATGGTTTCAGAACTGATGAGGTCAGAGAACGCTTTCTTCACAACGCATCTTGAGGGAGGGGCACTCCTTGGAACACATTTGGAGACTGCTGACCCATACTGTCCTCTACGAGAACCAGAGTTGGATGGAAAGTCTCCAACGGTCCCTTCCACTGTGGTCCATCTCCTTTCTAGGCAGCTTTTCTTCTCAGAGCTCACAGCCTTCCTGTTCCAGCCGTCTGACGTAGCGCAGAGCAAATGCCACCTCCATCTCTCTTCCCGCTGAAGACACTCCCGGAAAACTACCGCTGTCCTGGGGCCTCCTCTCCCTCATTCTCCAAATTGCACATCTGGCCTCAAGTTAGGTGCTTCTTGGGAGCAGAACTGAACATCATTTGCATCTCCAGGGCCTGGTGCACAGTAAATAGCTGTGTGGCCCACAAGTGAATTAAGATACCCTTGCCTCTATCTTTAGACTTCACCAGTGAGCCCTACAGTCTTGTATGGTGGTTTGTCTGTGACATCAATCTTACATGTTCATGCTTCCAGGGGTAATGTTCACGCTCCACATCCAACAACCTTACCCACATCCTGATGAACACTTTGCTCCCACTGCAAGGCTTTTGCCTAGGCTGTTCCGTAGGCCAGGATCCTTGACACTTCTTTCCCCTCCTTCAGCTTTCAGATGCAATGCCACCTCTAGGGAAGAGATGTCCAACCATCCTCCCTCCCATGGCCCTTACCTGCTTTTCATGACTTTGTTGTATTTATTGTCCCTTCCTCCAGTGTTATCTTGTAGGTAAAGTCCTTATCACCTGGACTAGGACAGTACCTGAGACAAGATGCAGGACATCTGGTTAAATGAATAACTTAATCCAATCATCACAGACAAGAACATCTTTTCACCCAGGACAGCACAGACACCCCCACACAGATCATCTGAATGTGGCTGTCACTATTCATACTCCCAAGGCAGAGGAAGGCTTGGAGTGACTGACCCTCAAACATAGGCTGATTCACGAAGGGCGCCCTCCAGCCGCCTGGCCAGCTCCGTGCAGCAGGACCGTGAAAGGGGTCCTTGTCACTTTTGACTGTGCGGTCATTCATTGGAGTTGGCTCTCCTGCCACAGAATTTTATGTTAAAAAAAAATCCAAGCCATGTTGAAATGCACACCCAGGGACAGGTGGTGGGACGGGATGGAGGGAGAGGGGAATGAAGACATCTATTTGGGAAGTCCCTCTGGGAGAGGGCAGATGGCAGAAGCCAAGCTCACTGCTCTGAACTTGGGCTCAAGTACCTTTCTCTGTGTCTTCCTCTGCAAAGTGGTCTTTGTTGAGCTCTCAGAGTAGAGAGGTGGGTGTAGGCAGACAGGAGGCAGTAAGCAGGGGCTCAGAGGATGGTTGAGTAAGAGGGGTCCAGAGGGTTGGGGAAAGCTATTTCTGCCCTATGGTGTTCCAAATGTCCAGAGTTCTTGAACTCCCTCATAACTAAGACTTGGTAAGTGTTTGATTCCTTAACATTCTACAGCTCTTCACCACTTCCTGTCCCCAAGCTGCCATTCCTTGAGGCTCATCAGCATCCCCCCGGAGTGTGAAACTAGCCCCCAAACCAGTGACTTGACTTCTCTTGTAGAATCCACTGCATTTCCTTCCAGTAGCCCACTGGTCATTCAATGGAGCAACTGCTGCTCAAACAGCTTCAATGAAGTGTGGTCCATATAGCTGAAATGCGCCTTCCTGCCTGGCATCCAGGCTCGCCAAGCTGGGTCCCACCTGCTGCTCCTGCAGTGCCTCCCTCATTGCCCACCTGGCTCAGTGCACTCTGTGAAGTCTATGGAGCTTGGGGGATCCTGCCCAGGCATTACTGCTTCCTAGCAGGGAAAGACTCAGAAGCGCTGTGCAATAGCACTGTGCTGTCTGGGAGGGCTTCCTAGAGGAGGTGATGGTGGCCTCAGGTCTTAGAGAAGTTAGAGTTAATGAGGCAAAAAGTAAGGGGGTGTTCAGGCAAAATGATTTGCATAAGGAGTGTATGGATCATGAGTGAGAGAGATGATGCTGGTGCGCGGGACATGGGAGGGTAGGGTTGAGCCTGGCTTCTTGCATCCCAAGATCTTTATGCTTACCTGGGCTATGAAAGAAAGCTCAAGAGGGCACAAGTTAACAGTCTGCCACCAAGACACCTCAATAGAGCCAGGACACTTGTATGTGCAGCAAGGCCAGTGGCTTGAAGAGAGCTAGTGGCAAGAAGAAATGACAGGGTGTCAGTCTGTCCCCACCCATGTGAGATTTGGATAAACAGAATCCAAAAGGTATCATGCACTTGTAATCCCAACACTCAGGAGACTGAGGAGGAGGATTGTTATGAGTTTGGAGCTAATGTGGACTGAGTGGTGAGCTCCCATCTAGTCTAGGCTACATGTCTCAATGCTCTCACATTAAAAAAGAAAGAAAGAAAGAAAGAAAAAAGAAAAAAGAAAAAAGAAAAAAAACACATGCCAGGCGGTGGTGGCACACACCTTTAATCCCAGCACTCTGGAGGCAAAGGCAGGTGGATCTCTGTAATTTCGAGGCCAGCCTGGTCTACAAGAGCTAGTTCCAGGACAGGCTCCAAAGCTACAGAGAAACCCTGTCTCGAAAAACCAAAATAAATAAATAAATAGAAATGCACAAGGAGAAAGCAAATTCCAAGTTTGTTCTTCACAGGGGGTTTGACCAAAGTGGTCACGGCCTCTGAAGTCTCAAAATCCCTGAGTCAGGAATTAATAAAACGAGTTGCTCAAATTAGCGCATGCCCCTCAGGGCCCAGAGAGGAGCTAGTGCAAATTTACCGTGAACAGATGCTCTCGAAACTCAAGCAACAAAGAATTTCCACAAGACAAAGGAGTCCTGCCAACCAGAGCTGATTGCTGGTGGGAATGCAAGCTGGTACAACCCCTTTGGATGTCAGTGTGGCAATTTATCAGAAAATTAGGAAATAACCTTCCTCAAGACCTAGTAATACCACTTTTGTGTATATATCCAAAGGATGCTCAATCATGCCACAAGGACATGTGCTCAACTATGTTCATAGTAGCTTTGTTTGTCATAGCCAGAACCTGGAAACAACCTAAATGCCCCTCGATAGAAGAATGGATAAAAAAAATGTGGTACATTTACACAATGGAGTACTACACAGCAGAAAAAAATAATGACAGCTTGAATTTTGCAGGCAAATGGATGGAGCTAGAAAACATTATTTTGAGTGAGGTAACCCAGACACAGAAAGACAATTATCACATGTACTCCCTCATAGGTGGTTTTTAAACATAAAGCAAAGAAAGCCAGCCTACAAACCACAATCCCAGAGAACTTAGACAACAATACGGACACTAAGAGAGTCTTACATAGATCTAATCTACATGGGAAGTGGAAAGTAGAAAAAGACAAGATCTCCTACATAAATTGGGAGCATGGGGACCTTGTGGGAGGAATGAGGGGAGGAGGAAAGAGGCAGGGAGGGGGGCAGAGAAAAATGTAGAGCTCAATAAATATCAATAAAATAAAAAAATGGACAAACCACAAGGAAAGAACTCACTATGTGGGGAGGGAAGGCGGGGCCGCAAGAATGCCAATGGGCATCGTTCTGCAAGAGCTACAAGCAAATACCCAGAGTGCTGCTGAACGGACTAGAGCAGGCACCATGGAGGAAAGGATGGAGAGATTGGGAAGGGGCGTTCAACTGCAGGGACTGAATAATATGCCCTGAACTCATGGCCATTGGGAACCCCGGAATGTGACCCTAACTAGAGAATTAGGGATCTTTTCAAACAGAAGAAGGGAAGCTGGAGATGAAAGCAGAGATTGTAATGCTGTGGCTGCGAGCAAAAAAACCTTCCAGAAGTTCCAAAAGGAAGACTTGGGACTTCCAGAGAAAGTACAGCCTTTTCATACTTTGACTTCAGATTGTATGAATTATGGTCTGTGTGTGTGCACGTGCGTGTGCACGTGCGTGTGTATCTGTGTGTGCATGCTTGCACCCTCAGCATTTTTACACAGGTTCAGGGGATTGAACTCGGGTCTTGATGCTTGCAAAGCAAGCAGTTTACTGAATGATCTTCCCAGCCCCTCATACTTTCTTGAGAGTGTCTCATTTCCATAGCATATGATCCTCCTGCCTCAGGCTCCCCAGTACTGGCATCAGGCATGTTCCACGGCACCCAGAAGTTTCTGAGGTTTCACGGACCCTGTGGTAATTTGTTGCTGCCAACCTAGGAAACTAAGATGAGTTTCTAGAGGGAAAATATATACTTACTATATTTTTAAATAGAGTATAGGCCAAGTGTTGCTCAATGGATTCTTTATTATTTTTCTTTTCAATTGTCAGAGCCTTGGAGGTTTGTGGTTATGGATAAGGGTTGGGCTACACTGGGTTCCCACAGATAAGGACATAGCATGAAGAAGTCAATATTTGTTCATGATCTAAGACTAGACCACACCCAGAAGTGAGATGTGGAGTAAGACAAGCCTATGACAAACTCAGGGTGCTGGGTGGGGTGAGTAACTGAATCGGTGTGCCATCGCATGATTCTGGGTCACAGATACCAAACCATGGGGTCCAGTTTACCCTAGCGCCACCTGAAGCTCAGAAGCAACCAAGTGGGTGTTTGGGCCCAGACATGCCAGTCTTCCCCAACACTGAAATCTCTGCCAGGCCCTGGACACTAGTGCCCATTCCTCCCGCCTCTAGGGCCATAGCCTATCCTTGGGGACAAAGTAGTTGAACCTTTCCCAGAATGCTCCTGGCTCCAGAGGGAGTGCTGCCAACACCTGGGAACCCTTCTTTAAGGGCATACATACATGTGCCTGTGTGATGTGAGGCTGGGGTCCTTTATAGTCACCACTAATTGGGAAATTATAAGCTATTTTTTTCCTATCTGATTCTCAGCCACAAAGCCCCAGAGCATTTGCCAGCTGGGCTAGAGGGGCCAGGCAAGCAGAGAAGCAAGGAAAGACCCTCAGTGTAGTCACTTATGTCTCCTTGCAGTGAAGACCCATACATTCATTCCTCAAAGGCCCCTGGGGGGTCACCAGGCTTAGGGAAGGAGGCTCCCAGGTAATGGTCCCATCCCAGACACATCTCATGGTGCTGATATGCACTTATTTCACAAAGACCCTATGTCTTTATATTTTCCTAAACCACACTGAAGCAACCCTGGATGCCTGCCTCCCTGACTTTGAAGGCTGGTGAGAAATTCCCCTCTGCTCCAGCACAAGACTGCTGAGAAATAGGCTCCGCTTGGGTACCTCTAAGACACTCATTGTCCAAACCTACGACGTGATTCCCGACAGCAGCTGCTCCACACCCTCCCTGCACGGTGCCAATTACCGGTCATTTGTCATCACTCCAAAGCCAAGGTCCAGTCCTTTCCCTAAATGCCCATGTATTCCAACCCTCCTGTCATAGAAGAAGTGAAGCTAGACCCCAAGGAGAAGGTTCGCTTGTCTAGAGCCACGGCGTATTTATCCCACAATGCTCCAAAGTTTTCCTGCTTCGTGGACCAGTGGTATTTCTTACCATACTTACTACAACTGTGAAAGCAGCATCCTCAAGCCAGAGTTATGCCACACCTCCCCCAGGTGGGTCAAATCTGCCACATTAACCCAAGGAGGTCACATCACTGCTGAGTGAGTCAGAACTCCATTACAACATGGGGGTAGGAGGTAGCAGAGTTCCCTGTGTGCCAGACTGGGAGACCTCACTTTTTAGCTACACCTTGGGCCCTTCCCCTTCTGCCTGCCTCCTCTGTTTATCTCCCTAACTGTTGAAGTTAAATCCCTCCTGACTAGGCAGACTGCCACTCTGTCCCAACTTTGGCTTCTCATAAACACATTTATCTTCCCCAAAATGTATTTCCTAGTAGCTCCCTAATTACCTAATTACAAAACCTCTCCAGAGCTTCTTTTAAAGATTTTTTACAGATTTCCTACACCTGCCTGTAAAGATTGAGGTCTCCTACTCCTTGTTCCCACACCTTCTAGACTTTCCCTTTCTTTCTTTCTTTCTTTCTTTCTTTCTTTCTTTCTTTCTTTCTTTCTTCCTTCCTTCCTTCCTTCCTTCCTTCCTTCCTTCCTTCCTTTCTTTTTGTTTTGTTTTGTTTTTTCGAGACAGGGTTTCTCTGTAGCTTTGGAGCCTGTTCTAGAACTAGCTCTTGTAGCCCAGGCTGGCCTCAAACTCACAGAGATCCACCTGCCTCTGCCTCCTGAGTGCTGGGATTAAAGGCATGTGCCGCCACGGCCCGGTGAGCTTCCATTTCTTAAGATCTAGTTCAGCAGCTCTAATTTTCTCCTTCACTTTGGGTGACTTATCTTCCAACAAACCAAAAGCCATTCCTGAGGGGAAAAATAGGAGACAAAAACCCAGAGGAAGTGAGAGGCAGATCTGGGACCCGTGGTTGGGTCCATCACTAGGTGCTGGGCTTGATTGATGAGCAAGTCCATGGCCTGGTCTGTGGCTAGAGCTAGCTAGGGCTGAGTCTGTGACTGAGTCTGTGGATGACTGAAAGACTAGGCTAGGGCTGGGATTAGGGATGGTCCAGGACTGAATCCGTATCACAGAATGGTTATGGCTATGTTCGTTTGTCAGTCCAAGTCTAGATCCATAACTGGGACTGGAATTGAGCCCAGGGCTAGTTCCTCAGCTGGGTTCAGCGCCAGATCCAGAATGGGATACCCAGCTGGGTCCATGGCTGAGTGTCATAGCCAAATCTGTGCTTGTGTCCATGGGTTGATACAGCTGGACCCATGGTTAGGCTTGTGACTAGATCCTGAGCCTGATGGCCGGATGACCTATTCCTGGGGCCACAGTAACCCTACCTGTCCTTCTAACCAAGTAGCCTCAGAGGCATGTTATGGGCCTTCTGCTGTCAGAGGTGGTGAGCAGGACCAGATCCGCTCTGCAGTCTCACCTCTCCCACAGCTGCTCCCGAAATCTCCAATCAGGCCTGGCCCTAACCTCAGCCCTAGCTCCCTACCTAAGAAACGATCAGATGGGGCTCCAATCATGGCCTACAAGATGTGTCCTATGGGTTCTGAGGTTTTGTTCTGTGCTTCTTCCAAGGCCTGGCTGGCATGGATGGTGGAGTCTACAAGTTGAGTACTGGCCTCACTTACTGTCTTCTGTAACCAAAACAAGCTGGCATAAGCCAAGCCTTTACACAAGAAGACTGAAACAACCCAAGTGTTCCTTCTTACAGTCTAGTTAACACATGATATAGTACAGCCACAAAGGGACTATTACACAGCTGGGAAAATGAAGATGCTAAAGGAATATTATTATATGACCTATGTGAGCATTTTATTTGTGCTTTAATAAATTCAAAAGGTCTGGATGAAAAAAGAACAATCAAGATGGTTTCTTAATATTAGTACGTCTAACCACAAAACAAAACCACAGAAAAATATGTCGCACGCACTTTATTATAATAGTAAAACAAAATAGAGAAATTAAAGTAAACATATCAGCAAATTCCCCATTTTCATACCAAAACCCTGTAAGAGTTTGTTTGTTGGAGACAGGGTCTCATTAGGTAGTCTTGGCTGGCCCAGAACTTGTTATGTAGACCAGGCTGGCCTCAGACTTACAAGATCTATCTTCTTCTGCCTCTGAGTACTGAGATTAAAAGTATGCACCACCAAAGGAACCTGGCCAAGAAGGGGTACACCTTAGCTAGTGTGTATCTTGCTGTGTGCTATAAGTGGGCTGCAGTGGTGAAAAGGACTGATGAAATCCAGGTGAAAGAGATCTCTATCTATTTATATATCTATATATATCATTATATTAAATAGTGTGTGAATATCTATATCTGTATGGTATAGATATAGATAGATACAGAGATATATTCACACACACACCATTTAATAACATTTAAAAATTTGAACCATGTAAATACCCTACATTCTTTCAGACTGGTTTTGAACTGGATAGGTAGTTGAGGATGATCTTGAACTTCTGGATCCTCCTGCCTTAAACCTCCAGAGTGCTGGAATGGTAAACTTACCTAGCTTATGTGGTATTGGAGCTCAAATCCCGGGCCTAGGGGTGCGGGCCAGGCAGGTATTCTGCCAAGTGAACTGCATCCCCAGCACAATACACTACCTTTTCAAAATAAAATTTAAATGAAAAATAATACACTAAGTACAGAAAAAAAAAAAGGTCAGGGGAAAATCAGCAGACTAGATGGTTTCTAGATTGTCTTTCAGCCTTGATGAGCAGCTGGGAAAGGGGATAAAGGGTGGGGAGGAACACCAAGAATGACCACAAATGCCTGTCACCAAAGGCCGAGGGAGGGGGACGGGAAAGGCCTAGGGCTCAGGAAGCCTACCTGCTGAGACTCAAGGACCTGCCTCAGCCGTTCTATACACCCAGTCCTGGTACCCCCAGACCTGAGAGCTCCTTGCGCCCTCCCACGCCCGGCCACACTCCTGGGCTCCCAAGGGTGGAGGTTAGGGGCTGCCTTCCTCAACCAGCAGACCAGAAGCAGCCCCACCCTCCTGCCAGCAGGATGCAGGCTTGTCTCCAGCCGACGCCAGCTCCAGACTGTGGCCTGAGCCGAGGCCAGGACAGAACCCAGGGCACAGATGTTCCTATTCTCTGGCTCCCGACGAGCTTCTTGAAAAAATCCCGGAGCCAGCCTTCTTCAATCCACCTTTGAGTGGAGAGAAGAGGGGCCCTTCTCTCCTGTGGCCGCGGGCACCTGGCTGCCCGCCCTTCGGGGCGAGCCGCAGGCTACAGGTCCATGCGGCCCTTGTCTGTACTGCTGGCTCTTGGCCGAAGTCCCTGCAGAGAGGCGGTGACTGAGAAAGGCAACATAGGTTCCAGTTGGCGCTGTCTGAAGGTCTCTGGCTTTTTCTGGCTGCCTTACGCTTTGGGAGGTGTCTGGCTGAGGTGAGGGGCAGGCCTGCAAAGTCCCCGAGCCCCCTGAATTGGGCCCTCCAGCCAGACCAGGACATGCACTCACTCCTGGTCTCAGAGAGAAGGGGAGAACTCATTGTCCACTGAGGTCCTCTTACCTGCCAAGCGTTACAGAGAACAGAACTGCCTAAAAAAAAACAAAACAAACAAACAAACAAACAAAAAACCTCTCTGGAGGCTGGGACTGGGGTGGGGCTGGCTTAGTCTGTAAGTGCCTTTGGTATAAGCACAAGGACCTGAGTTCTATTCTCAGCACCCAAATAAAAAAAAAAAAGAAAGAAAGAAAAGAAAAAGGTGGGGAGGATGCTCCCTGGAACATGACTCTGGGCGAAGGCACTTGTCTCCAAGCCTGACGACCTGAGTTCAGTCCCCAGGCCTCACAAGGTAGAAGAGCACTGACTGCCTGTGCAAGTTGTCCCCTGACCTCTGCACGTACACATAGTGACATTCACGCACACATGCACATTTATACATACACAATAAAGAAATTAATATAATTTTTAATAAAAACTTAACATTACTACTACTAGTAAAAAGTAAAAGCCAGGCACAGTGGAATGTGCCTGTAATCCCAATAACCAGAGGGCAGAGGGCAGAGACAGGAGGATCCCTGGACACCCGATGAGCCTAGAGGAACTGGTGCGCTTCAGCTCCACGGAAAGACCCTGTCTCAAAAAATGGGTGGGGAGAAGTTAAGGAAGACACTCAGTGCCTAGCTTAAGCCTCTACATGCACACACACACACACACACACACACACACACACGGACACAC
>PVIU01016577.1:0-44598 GCA_004026605.1 Ondatra zibethicus | reverse complement strand
TTTCTTTATTTCTTCCTTGACCCAGGAGTGGTTCAGTAGTTGACTGTTCAGTTTCCATGAGTTTGCAGGCTTTTTGTTGGTGGAATTGTTGTTACATTCTAACTTTACTCCATGGTGATCTGACAAGACACAGGTGGTTACTCCAACTTTTTTGTATCTGTGGATGTTTGCTTTGTTACCGAGTATGTGATCAATTTTCTATTTTTAGCATTGCATGAATTATCCTTCAGTTTATTGGTATTTAATACTGTCAAAAGAGGTATTAAATGCTGTAATCCAAATAAAGATTACTTATAATATCAAATAAAGGAAAGTACAGTACATTTTATATCTCTAAGCTTAGAATTTCTGTGTAATACAATGAAGTGAAATTACTTAATGTGAGTTCATATGGTCAAACTCACTGTACACAGTGTTTTACAAATGAAGTAAAGTCTTCTGTTGGTCCCTGGCATCATCATAGTCTGTCTATCTCTTCTGCTGTTTCTGTAATGGATCCTCTTACAGAAAGGTCAGAATCTTGTAGAAAAAGTTACAGGCTCTGCAGTCAGTTGACTTGTTTCCAGAATTCAAGCTCTGTTCATTTATATTTCCAAAATGGGATATAGAACTTGTAGCAGGTATATAAGGAATACAAATTATGCTCAATGAAGCTAAGCACATAGAAATGCTCAATATAAAAGAACAAATCCAAACAAAATTTCCATTCAACATATATTTTTTAGTGTCTCTGAGGCAAACTTAAGCTATGAAGAAATTTGCAAATGATTCTGGGGTTTAGGTTTATATAATATATCAAGGTAGAAAAGAGTATGTATAATGATTATATACGTATATATAATGTATAAAATGAAATATTTACTGGACACTTTTGTATGTCATACTGTTGGAATGTTTACCCAGAAGAACTCTTCAAATTCTAAAGAGAAACCTTAAGATGATTTTTCAAACACAGAAGTTGAGAGAGGAATCACACTAAAAACACATGACACAGCTTTATTTTGTTCTGCATCTGTCTGAGTTCTTAATCCAAACTGTTCACGTACCTTGCTGTCTTCCAAAAACCAAAGTCTCCATAAATATCTGATTTAAGTGGCCATGAAGACAAACACAGGAATAGAAAGTGATGGTCTTTCCTATGATAGAGGTAATCTGACATTTTCTTTGAGAAGACACAAATGACCTATATAGACGTAGAATAAGGTTATAACTCTTTAAAAAGGTAGCCTGATTCTTTCTCCCAGAGATTAGTAACTGATATGTCAGCCAATTGTAGGCTGATGCAGAGGGGTCCTTACATGGCAAGAGCAAGAAAACAGTGATGTATTATGTTGGTAGTGGGCACTGCTGTTGGGTAAGACCAAAAGCCAGGTCATGTTGGCTGCTTCCGAAATACTCTCTTTGTCAGATCATGAGTCCTCGATGTTCTCAAGTACACAGTTTATCTTTCTTTGTATTCTCGGTCGATTTTCCTTTTCCTTTAGGAGTAATGGAGATGAATGCCCAACTTGAAGAATGTGTAGGGAGAAGAGATTCTGGTACAAAGAACAAAACGAAAATTATACTTCTTAGCAAAATGTGTATTAGTGACCAAAAGCACTTGGTTAGCTTGCGAGAATCATTAGAATGTGTATTAGTGACCAAAAGCACTTGGTTAGCTTGTGAGAATCATTAGAATGTTTGCCAATAATTCTACAATGTTTTGAGTATTCAATTTTTTTCTTTCTTGTAAAATTTTGAGACACGTGATACCTTATATTTTTTAAAATTTGTATTCTAAAAATTTGTGCATAAGATGATGACTTCTTGGTAAAGAGTTCCTTGAATTTTCACACATGCCTGTTAGATAAATATCATACAAGTGAGCTTAGAGAGCCAGTCCCATCATCCCGAGAGCCCCCTTATGCTAGTTGTTTTCCCTTTGCAACTAATTCACAGCCACTGATCTTTTCTCTGTCACTCATTTCATTTGATATCATCTTGTAAATAGAATCACAGATACATAATTTTCTAAAACTCTCTTCTTTTTTTCTGAGAATAGAACCCTTGAAATTTATCTCTATTTCTGAATATACCAATTCATTCTTTTAGCTTATGGGTAATATTTACTTCAGAGAAATGAATACAGTGTATCTTGTCACTCTTAAAGAAAAATAATGTTTGTGATTGTTAGAAATTTTGAATAAACCTGCTTTAAAAATTCCTTTATAGGCTTTCATGTAAATCATATACAAATCATATCATTTTGTGTAAATCATATATATCACATCTATATGACACACATACATATATATATATTAGCATACCCAACATTTACAGATTGTCTGTGTTGTTTTCCAATGCACCTCTTTAAGAAGTCAAAATGTGATATATATCAGCTATAATGGTTAAATTCTAAATATCTGTAATAGTGACTGATTGACTGAGAGGAACAACATACACCACAGTAAGGCCAACAGGAAGAAGGGGAATCCCACTTGTAACCATTAGAACAGCTTCCTACTACCATGACTTACACAGCAGAGGAAGGAAAAGTAGCATATGTAAAGAAAATAATTTATGGATTTTATAAATATTTATCATTTATATTCTCTTTCTTATCCCTTCCACTATCATGTCTTCTTTTAAGAGAAAGATATTTATTGTTATCAGTTCTGCTAATAGCTTTTACCAGTTCTTTTAGCTTTTCGTCTTTTTAGAAAATACACTTAAGCCGGGCGGTGATGGCGCATGCCTTTAATCCCAGCACTCGGGAGGCAGAGGCAGGTAGATCTCTTTGAGTTCAAGACCAGCGTGGTCTGCAGAGCTAGTTCCAGGACAGGCTCCAAAACCACAGAAAAACCCTGTCTCAAAAAAACCAAAAAAAAAAGATTAAAAAAAATGAAAAAAAGAAAATACACTTAAAAGCTTTATTATTGTATATGTGCACGATTTGATGGGGAGTGCATGTGTGTGTATTTCTTTAATTCTGTATTTTTATATATTTCACCATATTTTGGAAGTTTTAGCAAATTATATCAACAATAATTTTGTTTCTGATATGTATTTGTGTGATTTTGTTAACAAACTAGATTTTTGAGACACCAATGAAATAAATATCAGATATTTTTATACATTTTATTATAGATCTTTAAAGTTCTGTTACTTTTGTCTGTTTCTTTATTTCATGTCCAATTTAAAAAGACTTTCATTTAGTTCTGAGGTAATTGTCTTATATCACCTAGAAAATGTTATTGAGACTTCAAGGAACTTTTACATTTTCAGTATTAGTTTTGCAGCTCTAAATTCTCCATTTACTTTTTGTATATTATAAAAAATGGTGAGATTTTAAAAATCTTTTCTTTCATTCTAGACTGATTTTCCTTATTTCTCGGAGTATCTTATATTTGCTGTAAATGATTTACCAGATAACTCCAATATGTATGTCATATGAGTGCTGGTGTCTGTTTGTTGTCTTATCAAATTCAGGCTCAGATTTCCTACTTGTTTATCTACTAAGTAATCGTAGGTTATATCCTAGATATTTTCAGTGTTGCATTTTGAGACTCTGAGTTTTGCTTAAGTCCCTCTGAGGATATTGATATTCTTTTTCTTTAGTAGGCAATATACCCATTTAGGATACAAGCTTCTTACTGTTATGTGGTTTCAATGCCAGTTCCATTTCCAAAGACTACACTCTAGTTAGATGAACCTAATATATGCACGATCCGTTGGCCAGTCTGAGTAGTTTTCTTGCAATTTTTGGTGTTTAAGAAAATATCTCTGCATCTGTAACCTGTAGTTGAGCCTACAAGGTCATAAGTAATTGTATAGAGTTACTTTCCCAAGCTTTTTCATATCCCAGGGCCTTTCCTTTGTCACCTTTGCGAGCAACTGGCTAGAAAGTGGAAACTTGGTTCAGCCAATTTTTCTACCACTTGTCATGAATGCACTTGCACCTGGGAAAAAAGACAGAAATGAACCATGGGGCTTTGTCTTGCTATCACTGGGATAAATGAAATCCAACAACCATGAAGACACTATTTCTTTTTAGTTTTTAAATTATTTGGAATGGGCTTGAAAGAAAATATAATTTTGTTAAAAGCTTGTATCATTCTCATTTCAGTCAAAGAACTGAATACAACACTTATTCAAATTTTTGGAGCAGTTGTCTTGCTCAGCACTATGTACTAAGGGAATTTTTGGCAGGATAAGGGATTTGAGATCAACTATGGATTAAGAATCAGAAAGCGAGAAAGCGGGAGTTGTACATATAAGGGAACAGGAAAAAATGAATAGTATATCTGATAGCTCTGGTCTCTAGTATCGTGACTTGATGTTGAAGATGAAGTAGCAAAACTAGCCCTAAACAAAGCTAGATTAATAGGATGTCGAATTTCACTAGGATTTCAGGAAAAAGTCCTACAGTGGCTTAGCTTACAAATATACTTATGTTTTAAAACTCTATCTTTGATAATGGATTAATAATGCAAAGATCATATTTTGATGTTTCTGGGAGGCATGTGGAAATCAAAGTGAATAAAAACTAAGATTTCTTATAATATTCTCTTCACCTCTCCAAGGTAAGAACAGGAAAGATTCCATCTCATGGACAAATCCTCTAAAGATCTAGTTTTACATTACAAAGTATTTAATAGTTATTGTCCATTTTAGACTCTGAACTGGTGGTTACTTAAAACAATGCGATTGGCTATCAGAATAAGAGTAAAATTATTTTTAAAAATAAACAGAGCCTCCTAAGTGGTGCATAGAAATGATGTCACTGAAATCTGAAAACACTCCTCAACAGTTTATGTTTATATGATAATGTCCTGCTGATGTCTCTGATGTAAAAAAAAAAAAAAGACAAGAAGCCTTAGAGAAAATGAGCTACTTGAACCCAAGCTGCTGAATGCATTTAAGCCCTGTAATTTTGTCAGAATATTACATCATCCAAATGGAGGAGATAAAGTGGAGGTGTAAAGGATATGAAATTCAGTTTGTGTTCTTGACTCCTGAGACACTAGATTTCAAAAGGTGATAAGTTAAAACTGTGGAGGAGAAAAGGTAAACTCCAGAGCTGCTCGTGATGAATCCTGGCTGGGGTAAAACCAAGGCAATGCCCTTTGTCTAAAACACATGGGCTTTTCTTTTTATTATTAAAATGTGATTTCCCAAGACTGAGTGTAAAGGCGAGTGTAGAGTATGTGCTGAGAGTGGAACCAAAACTTCCGTATATATGTAAGTGTATAAATATTTCTAATTTATATATTATTATTCCTAGTATTTCTAACATAATTTCTGCATTACTATTTCATCAAGAAATCTTCCTGACTAGAGATATTAAGTTAGGCACAAAGTAAAAGTGCTTTGATTTTTTAACAAGAGAAAAAAATTCATAAGGCATAAGTAGTAAAACACAGGAAAAATTATGAAAAAAATATCTTACAAAAAGGATCACATCTTTCTAACTAGTAAGCATAAGAGGTGAAGGAGTCTGCTAATTCCTGAGGTTGAAAAGGGAGTTGTTTGGGGTGAAAAATACTGATTTTCTTTAGCTATAGATTAGCTAAAGTTTTGGGTTGAGGGAAAAGATGTCATTCTGTTACCTGCATTGGCAAGGATTTGTAAGAGCCAATTAGTCTGTGCTGAATTTGCTGAGTTTTGCTACGTGAATATCTTCAGGGGCAGGAAAGGGCAGAGGCAAAAGCTTTCCCTCCGCTGCCAAATTCACAAATGTCAATCATCACTTCATTGTTTATGTTGAACTCATTGTTTGCTTTATCTTGTCTTTCATTTATGCTATCACAAACGAGGGATAGAAATTCTATTTCAGAGTATTGCTATAAGTACTAATTGCATTAATTAAAAATGCTTAGTATTATCTTCTTTAGTAACTCTAAAATGTTAGTTACACAATGACATGAAAAAAATCTACAAAACAATTCATGTGATTCAACAAGAACTCTTCCCCCCCAAAAAAAAACCTTCTGAAAGAATTCTACCTTGCATGTGATTCAACTCAAGAAGTTAAGAGTTTCAAAACTTAGTATACAAACAATAGTAAAATTTAAAAAATGTTTTAATTATGTTTATAAAATTAAATACTATTCAGACATTTATAGATATTGGGAAATCCATCAGTGAACTGTCAGTTTTTGTTCTTGAGAACTGTTTGAAAATCCTACATTCTGAATCATTTCCCCTTTCCTTGTACATAGCAGATAATATCTAGAAAATTTAGTTACCTTCCATTTAGCCACCTACTTCAGTATTAGGATGTTTATTTTTTCCATTGAAACTATTTTCTTATATGGAAGACCTAAAACACTTTGAATTAACTTTCATAGCATTGATAAATTTTCTATTTTTTGGTATTGAGTCTGGTCATTATCATCCCAGCTATATGGTTTTTCTTTTTCTAATTTTGTAATATTTACCAAAATGGGTGAATAGAAAGCCAAAGTTGAAATGAGTCTGGCTTTAATGGTATAATTATTCAAGAATATTTTAAGCTTTAAGTTCTTCTGACAAAATCCTGGAATATTAGATTGCTGAGCCTTTGTTACTGTTTGAAGTGTCCCCCAGAAGACCAATGTCTGAAGGCTTGGCCCTCTGCAGGTGTATCCAATCATTGACAAAGTGATTAGAATATTAGGACTCTGATTTCATCAATGGATTAGTCCATTGATGAATGTCTAATTTTATGGCATAATTAGGAGATGGTGGGAGGTAAGATTAGTTGGAAACAGCAGATCCTGGGTCAAGGTACCTTATAAAGGTAACTTGTCTCTGATACCTTCCATTTTTGCTGCTTTCTGGACATCATGAGATGAGCAACTCTGATGTGTTGCACCCTCTGCCCTGGCATTTAACCTTACCAAAGGCACAGACACTGGAGACAGCTGACCATGAAGTGTTATGAGCCATACACCTCTTTTCAAATTGCTAAGTATTAACATAGTGGAAATACTTCACACCTAGATGAAGAACTTCAGGAAATCAATGGTTACTGAGTGAGGGATAATCAGCTTTCTCCATGGATACATCCCCTGATAGGCTATCCAAACCTACGTGATCAGTCCTGAATACATATACATAAGAGCCACACTAAATGGGCTCAGATTATGTGTGTGTGTGTGTGTGTGTGTGTGTGTGTTACTTAAAGAAGACAAGGTCATGAGTTTAAGGAGTGAAGAAGACTAGGAATTAAAAGGGTGGAAATGATGTAAACATAGTACTCATGCATAATATGTTCAAAATAACAAAATCTTTTCATTATAAAAACTGACCAACAACCTCCTGCTCCATAGTTCCACAGTGCTATGGCTAAGACACGCACCTTCTGAATAATTGGATTCAATTCAGGTTGCCAGCCCTTGCCTTTTTTTTCTTCATAATAACTCAGGTTCCTCTTTTGCTTTTTCTTAAAGGCTTAGTTCGGTTCCACTCCTTTATTGGGAAACATGTTTTTCAGTATTGACTTTCTTCCTTATAGTATCCATGGTATTTTCCACATATCCTTTGAGGGCAAACTTGCGATATTTTTATTTCATCATGTCTAGCTAAGCTTCCATAAAATGGTTTAAGGTTCCATAGAAATCTGGAATTTATGTGACTGTGACTGTTACTCTGCTATTATTTTCCTCTTGAAATAAGGAACAGAAACTGTGCTTTACTTCATTAACTCTGTAGCAGGGCAGGCTTAGCCTATGATTACTGAGTTTGTTGATGTCAACCAGAGGGTCATGAGTAGTCCTCTGGTCTCTGTTTTCTATAATTAACTAAATCTACACCCACTGCTTTTGAGTTCTTTTATGGGAATCACAATTATTTTTCAGCTCCCTGGAATTTGGTATGCACTGGAGCCATTTCCCTCTCATAGGGCTCTACAATTCAGTAAATGCCACAATCAGATGAGGAACATGGCTTCTTCAACAGTGGGCATCACATCAGAAAGAGATGTGAGTGAGGCCAAGAAAACCACCACAGTTAAGCAAGAATAGTTACCCCCAAAAGAGATTTTTTAGCCTTGAAGACAGAGTGTCCTGAGGTTTTTATTCTAACATATGAAGCCAAATTTTCCTGGAAGGATCCCTCCTATGGTTTTAGTGCTGTATACACTATATAATTCTATACACACTATACAAGTCTATCAGAAGCACACCCTGCAGGATGTTTCTTGATTTCATCCATAGCGACTGCTTCACTGGCCTATACCACAAATTATCTGCTTCCTGTTAATTGTCAGATCCTTTAAGCAAGTGTTGCTCCTGCATAGGTGACTGGAAACATAGGCAGATGGCACAGCAAGGACCAATGACAGAGCTCCATTATTCCACAAGGTGCAAGACGTGGTCTGTTCCAAAGAGGATGTGGACTAAGTCTCTGCAAGAAGCCATTTCCTTCCTGAATTGTTGCTGACCCACGAACAGCTTAGCTATTCTGAACCAATCCTTCTGTAATATAATTTCACTGCTCTTTGGTCTCTGCAAATGGTAGGCAAAGTCTTCTCATTTCCTTTGTGGCTCAATAGATAAAAACGCTTGCCACCATGCCTGACAATCCAAGTTCAACTGCAAGTACAAACACACACCACACACACACACACACACGTAAACAAATTCAATAATATTCTAGATAATTTAAATGATTAAATGATTTATTTTTGAAGTAGAGTGTCCATGTAGTCCAGGCTGGACTTAACCATACTATATGCCCTAGGCTGGCCCCAAACTTGTCGCTTTTCATCCTCATTTTCTCACATTGCAATATGAGAGGACTATGCCACTATGGCAAGCTCATAGGATATTGTTTTTACTAATACCATCCTACACAGAAAGCACTTTAATATCTGTTCAGGGGCTAAGCATCGCCTCAAACAAACAAACAAAACAACAAAAAAAAACAATAGCACTCCTCCTCCTGGCGAGACATTCTGAGATGAAGTCTTGTTTTTGTCCTTGTGCCAATAAGTTCATTAGGGTTAAAAATCCTCAGGCTCTTTGGAGTCTAATGCATTTTAGAGGTGTCTTAGCACACCGCTGGGAGAAAGCCAGGAACAGCAATGCAGGCAAGGTAACACTCCCCACAAACTGATTGTCATTTCTGTGTAACCACACACGTCATTAGAAACTTACATGGAGTAACGATGAACACGCCCCTGCATGGTCTTTCCTCCAACACTGAACACTGATATCCTATGTTACATCCTTAAACAAAAGGAAGAGAAATGGAAAGAATTAAACTGTTACTCAAGTATGTGGGCTCTGGAAAGAAAGACCCATTTTTCTTAACTAGATCAGGAACATTGCCCAAGAGAAGGCTAAAGAGTTGTAATCTCTCCCTTTCTCTGTCTCCACTTCTCTCTGTGTTTCCCTCTGTCTTTTTTGCCTCTCTTGATCTAGCTCTATCTCCCTCCTTTCTCTCACAAACACAGTTAACAACAAAAACATACAAATCAATAATCAAATGAAAGATCCACAGTATGTTTCCTTTAAATGCATACAGCAGAAATCTTTCCACTTAGCAACACAAAAATAGGCAACTTGTAGTGTGAGCATGCTGTGATCAGTAATTACTTCCTGCATCTAATCCACTTAATATATGCTGAGGTTTGAGTCTGGTTTAGGTTAGGTGGAAAGAATAGCAGCCTCCAGAACAGTGGTTTGGTGAATGTGAGTGTTGATGAGACCCTTTTAACTGGGCAGTAAGAAATGCTTTGCAGACAGTAGCTCTACAAACTGCTAAGCCCCGAGCATCAGGACAGCAGTGTCACTGAAAGCTGCCACCGTGAATCTCGTGGACCACTGGAGAACCAGCATGTGTGTTATGGTTTATCTGAGAATGTCCCCAACAGTGAATCTCGTGGACCACTGGAGAACCAGCATGTGTGTTATGGCTTATCTGAGAATGTCCCCCACAGGCTAATTTGTTTGAACACCTGGTCCCCAACTGATGATACTGTTTTGAGAGATTGCAGATTCTTCAATGGGGTAATAACTGGAGGACGTGCTATCCACCTTCAGCTCTTTCCAGCGTGAGTTCAGCTGCGTGTCTGCTGCAGCAATGTGATGGGTCTTCTACAAGCAGCCTACGCTCCTGCTGTTATGCCTTTCCCCCATGGTGACAAAGAAAGTGACTCACAGAGGGCGCATGAAGGTGAAACTTACTTCTCTATTTACATGTCCCCATCTGCCTATTTACCGTCCAGTTTTCCCATCTACTGGCTTCCTTTTCACTCCAATTGAGAGTGCCCTTACTCCAAGTTGCTGTCTCTCTCAATAAAATCACACTTATGATGACACATGCCCTCACACTATTTCCAACTATCACCTATTTAACTTGGTTAGACTGTCTTTCCTTTTGGAGTGGTTTCCAGTAGACTTTACAAGTGGACAGCCCATTGACTGGACTAATTCATGCTTAAGTTTGAATAACTGAGAGGCTTCTTATTATTCCCAGAAAGTTTACATTTGAAGAAGACCCCTACAAACCAAAAAATCAATAGTTGGAAGATTTCAGAAATCATGAAGTAAAGTAAAATAATTTAGGCAGTTTGGGGAAGATTTCCTGGTGGGTAAAGTCAGTAGACAACTAGTTGCTCATAGAACAAGCCAAGTTTTACGCTGATGAACCAGCCACACTATGGGGACTTGGACTGAAAAGCCACAAAACTTGTGAAATCCCAGTTAGCAGTGGGAAAGGGAAATGTCCTTGAGAAGGAAATTTCATAAAATGGGTCAGTGTAGACAATTTTAGACTTTTTTGGGCTAACAAACTTTTTTCTTAATATTTTTTTATTGGTGAGCAAAAAGTGAGTAAGGACTGCCACTTCCTGAAGAACACTTGGTCCATTTAGTGTCCACCAAGAATGGAGGAGCCAATGCTGGTGGATTGGAATCTATAAAGCGGTTTTCCACTGCTGGGGAAGTTGATCTGCTTGGTGGGTGTTGTTCCTTGGGATCTTTTGGGCAAGGAGGTAAGATGGGGAAGGGGAAGGTGCTGAGCTGGCTTCTTTCTTTGGGATCCTAAGCACAGCTTTTCTTCTCTGAGTGTTGGTCTCTTCTCTGTTAAGATGAGATAATAGTGATAATTTACATGTACAGTGTTGTTTTGATGCCAAGGACTCATTGAAATAATAGAAAAAATCCAATAGATAGCTAGGTTGGGAGGTTCTCTTAAAACTTGGAGCCTTTGTTTATCAGTCCGTTATCAGCTCTGTTTAAGTCTACTGGACACTTGGCACATAAAAAGCAAAGCACACACTGCATGTTGATTTTCCATAGCCTTGATTTTTCCTGCTAAGTATGTGTACCATCCCATCTTCCTTCTATGTAGTTTTAGCCAAAGCTATTTTCACTCACTTGTCTTTTTGGCCATTGCACACATGTGTGTTTTCCAGAGGCTTAATCACACTCACATAGATATTTTTCTTATGATGCACCTAAGCTGACTACAGGGAAATGAGTTAACTCAGTGTGATGGATTTTCTTTGGGGAAGTATAGAGGATTAAGAAAAGTGTCTGTGGGATGAGACAACATTCTCCTTGGAAAAACCTCAGTTCCATTAGTACAAATTCCGCTAAAGAAGGCCACTGATGACCCGAATTAGAAAATCCCCATGTGTCATCAAACTTGAATCATTGCCTATAGTATAACGTTGCATGTATCATTTGCCTCTCTGTAAAGCCAGTTGACAGAGCCTCAACAGTTTCCTTTAAGTGTAAAAAAAACTTCTATATGTTCAGGGCTGGTAAGATGGCCCCACTGGAAAAGAAGTAGAGATGGGAGATGAGGAATGATTGCTCAGGGGAAGCCACATTCTTCTCACCTTATAGTTGTATGATTTTATATTTCTTTCCAGTTTTTGTTCACGATTGCTGAGGGTAGTTCCATAGATATGTTAACGTCATTTCATAGAAACCATAGTCGGGTTGATAGGAAGAGCTCTCGTCACCCGACTTCCCCTCTGACTTCCCTTCCCCATCCTTTATTAGCTTGCCTCTTCCTTTCTTCCCCCTTCCCTCCTTACCTTTTTGAAATTGTTCCGCCTCGTTCATTTAGCTATTCATTTTTTCAGTTGTTCTTCCTTCCTTCTCTCCCTCTCCACTCCTCCCTTCTTCCTTTTCCTGTTACTTTTTATTTTTTTAAGTTTTATACTCATGGAACTGAGTAGGCTGCAATTCTCACTCTGTACCCTGATTTATCCACACATAACTTTCTTTTTATATTAAATTATTTATAGTATTTTATTCTCTATATTACTCATCTTAAAATCCAAATCTTCACCATAAGCATCTATTTATTCTGAACTCTTCAAAATAATCCTTTGGCTTTTGGTCTATGATTTTAGTATTCTAATATATAGACAGACACAGTGTTATTATCTCTTTGTTCACTCAACATTGTTTTCAAGTTTATCTGTATCTATCTATGTATCCATCCAGTTTATTCAACTCAATTCCTATAATATCTCTCTTATTTATTAATTCTTATCTTTTCTCTAACTACCACAATATTAAACAAAATGCATACACTTTAAACATGTATCTACCAGGATAACCTTCTGGAACTGTGAGCTCCAAATTGAATGCTTCCTCTTACAAGTGACCTTACCATAGTGAAAGAAAGCATTGGTTTTTCTCATCTAATGTATAAATGAATGCAGTGCCAATAAAAATATCAGGTATATGTGAATAGCTAAAAACAATCTGGAAAAGAAGCAACATGACAAGAGATAATCCTTCAGATACAAAAGCTGCTACAAATATTTCCTGAATTGTTCTAGCACAAAACAGATTAGTGTGTTATTAGAATAAAATAGCTATTTCCAAAACCAAAAATAAGGGGAATTCCCAAGGATAGATTAGTTAAATATTTTGTAAGAATGTCTTAGTAATTTTGACATGTAATAAAAGCAATGTGTTTACTATGGCTCAGCATTGCTTTAGTTGAAACATATACTGGATTGATATCATAATAATCTAAGTAAGGTGTTTAACCTCACTTTCCAAGTGATAAAACTCAGACATATGCGTAGAAACATTAAATAGCTTAAAGATTCCCAAGTAGGAATTCCAACCCAAGCAATTTAGCTCTATAACCCTAACCACTATTCCGGGCAGCAATCTTAGAATAACATTGGCTTATTCTAAGCAGGAAAATAAAATTAGTTCCTTACTTAAAACTGGAAACACACAAAAATAACCTCTGGACAGTCATCCTCTTTTAAAAGCTTATGACATCACCTAGGATTTCTGGTCTCTGAATCTGGTGGGTTGGTGGTGACTAATTCACCTCATAGCATAAAACTAAACATTTTAAATTTCTTAGAATTTCCTGTTGGCACCAGGAAATTAGTTTTTCTTTATACTTGCTAAATTTCCTCTTGTATATATTTTACAGAAAAAAAACCTTGCAATCAAGTTTGAAGAAGAAGCAAAATTGGCAAATAAGGATTGATAATTGCTGGCTGAGATGTAGCTTGGTTGGTGGTAGACTATGTAAGGCTCTAAGGTCAATTTCCAGCAGTACAAAAGCATTGCTGATGATGATCATTCTGAAAAAAATAGAGAAATAAAGAAGTGACAAGCCACCCCCAGTCCACACCATAACAGAACCCACCATCTGGAAACTGCATGTTTTTGAGAAAAGATAAGAAAGACTTGAAAGGGAGAATTTTGATCCATATTGATCACCACACCCTCAGGAGATTTTAGGACATGTCAGCTTAATGCCAAACTGCTTCCTACGTATTAGTTATGGTGGAAAGCAACAAAAAAGTCATATCTAATGATGTGAAGATAAAAACATGTATCTAGAAACCCATAAATTCATCATTGCATCCAACCAGTGAGATAAAATGTAGACATACAAGTGTGGATTCACAATATCATTACTGAGATGATTAACTTTAGGTGACTAAAGGTAATGCAAAATAACTTTAGTAAAAAGGTGGCGTACACCTTTAATCCCAGCACTTTATGATTCATATATATATAAAACTTATATATAATAGCAGATAGATAGATAGATAGATAGATAGATAGATAGATAGATAGATAGATAGATAGCACTTGGCATTTTAAGAAGCTGTTCTGGTCAGAAAAGGATTGCAGATATACAATAAAGAGAAATCCAGATAGAAAAGATCTCTAAATGAGTCAGAGTGTTGGATAAATGTATGTAGGCTTGGGAGAGAGAAAAAAAAAGAGTATAGAGAGTTATAAAAATAAATGTTTTTTAAAAAAGACAGAGTATAGACAGTCATAGATTAATGGAATAAAGATAATAAAATAAATACTAAAAAGTAATAGAGTAAGAAAAGCCACGTAAGATGGGAAATACACAGAGAGTCTGGGTTATGTATATTATTGTGTTGTCTTTGAATGTTTTGACTGTGAAGGTGCTAAGTAACCAACACATATACTTTAAAGGTATCTTGACTTCCAAATTTTCGTCTAAGAATTTGTTGCTTTGGAAAAGAGGTTCTGACTAGATCAGGCACACCATCTCAATCCTTCCTAGGCCTGGATGGAGGCGAGAGGGCCTTGGGCTTCCCACAGGGCAGGGTAAACTGCCCTCTCTTAGGACTGGAGGGGAAAAGGGGAAGGGGAGTGGGGAAGCGGGAGGGAAATGGGAGGAGCGGAGGAGGTGGAAATTTTGAATGGTACTATTTATAATGCAATAATAAAAAATTAAATGTGGAAAAAAAAACCAAAAAAAAAAAGAAAAGAGGTTCTGCTTTTGTTTCCACAGAAGATGAAAATCTGTGAATTGCTTCCAGCCTAATGTGGTTTGATGAGCCAAGATCCCCTGAAAGGTCGCCATGAATACCCCCCAAAAATATTTCACTCAATAAACAACAGAAAGCAGTTTGGAGAGAACAACGCCCAAATTTCCAAATACTCTTTATAAATGCTTGTTTACATTTAAAGGGGGATATGATATAGAGATGAATAATTTGCATTGGTATGTATCTTGGTTTATTGATACAAATTCAAGGTCAACTTTGTTATATGTATATTTCTGCTCTTGATTAAGGTATTATGTTTGTGCAGCTCATTTAAAAATATAATGTATAACTAAGAAATATAAGTTAATAGATAATAATCTATAATAGTCAAGCTTGTAGTCATATTAATTAGATTTTCTAAATATATAGAGATATATTTCAGTTAGATAGGTATTCTTCAAGTCTTTCAGAAACCTTCATAATATGGCATTTAAAATGTTTTAAGAAATTAGGAATTTTTATGACAATGAGACACATATGCACCTATCAGCACCAATCTATTTCAAGAGAAATATGGGCATCGAAAAGGCTCCTTATGGAATTTGTTAGCCATTTGGGCAAGAAACTGCTCTTGCCTGGAGTGATTGATGAACTGGATGTGCAGAAGCCACAGAGAAATGACTGCTGAACTTGTCTAAAGGTGGACCATCCTTCAGGGTTTCTGCTTCATCAAAATGTCTGCCAGACATTCTGCAGGATATAGAAGAAAGTGACTAACAAACTGCCAATATAGATGAAACTGTCTTTAAAATTTCCTGCTTCATGGAAAAGTCTGCCAGATATTCTGGGGCAGTGGCTGAAGATAGATGCCCCAATCTGTCCAGGCAGTCTCTATCAATTCTAGAGTTTTGGAAGTTGCTTATAATGCACTTCCTGTTTACTTAGGCAATATTATATCCTTCTGGAGTCTTTGATGGAGTTGAAGAATATATATATATATGTATATATGTATATATATAGTTTTCCTTAGTTATGATAAAAGATAAAGTAGATATAAATATTCTTGCTTGATACCTGTTTTGTTATATGTAATTTTACTGTTAACTTTAAAACCTTGCTTTTACTTTAAACAGAAAAGGGGAGGTAATGTGGGATTCTCCTCTGTATGCTGTGAATACCATTGGTTAATAAAGAAACTGTCTTGAACCTGTGGTAGCACAAAAGAATAGAGCTAGGCAGGGAAAACTAAACTGAATGCAGGGCAAAGGAAGGTGGAGTTGAGGAGAAGCCATGGAGCCACTGTTGGAGACAGACATGTTAAAACTTTGCTGATAGTCCACGACCTCATGGTGATGCACAGATTAATGGAGATGGGTTAAATTAAGATGTAAGAGTTAGCAAATAAGAAACTAGAGCTAATGGGCCAAGCAGTGATTTAAATAATATGGTTTCTGTGTGATTATATCGGGGCTGAGCAGCCAGGTATGAACAAGTGGTCTTACAACAGAAGCCTCTAACAAATTTTTATTTCAGACACCCCTATAAAAACACTTAGAACTTTGTCATAACAATATCTAACTTTTGGTCTTTTACTCAGTAGTTAAGAGTGCTTTCGGTACATGATGACCTGAGTACATATTATAGTACCTGTATAAAAGTCAGTATAGTCTCCACCTCATCTGTAAACCCAGAACTGATGGAGAAAGACAAGAAAAGATTTAAGTATTTGCTTGTTGCCAGTTTATCTTTAAAAATGTGAACTTCAGATTCAGCAAGAGTTTCTGTTTCAAAGAAGAGGGGAGAGTGAAAGAAGACATTTGAGTTCCTCCTCTGGCATTTTTGGGCATACAGGCTTGCCCACCCTTACACACATGTGTATATATACCATACACACCGCACACATATAAGCATCAGACACATACACACATACCCACTACCACCACCACCACCACCACCGCCAACAACAACATTACTAGCATGAAGTCTAGCACTTGCTGTAGCACAAGAGTAACTATATTTGCCTTACTAAAATATTTGGACTCTTTTCATTACTGTTGCCATAAACAAATCATTCACCTTCTCCTTCATGCAATTATTTGAATTCTCTATCAAATGTTTCTTTGTTCTTTTCTTATGCATCTATGTGCAAGCTTTGATAGTCTTTGGCTCCCCTGTCATGTTAGTTATCAAAACTACCAGATGTAAGATGTTCTGATTCATTGTTCAAGGATAATCAATGAGTTGGGTATTAACACAAAAATCTTTAGTTTTCTGAATCAATCTTCCACAACACCATATAAAGCAAGTCATGATCATCAGTTGATATTCTGGAGAAATACAATGAGGAAAAAGCAACATTTATTTAAAATTTCCATAGACTTGTGTCTGATCTACTTATGTTTCACTGATGGGTTTTCTCTGTGTGTGTATGTCTGAGTGTACCAATGAGTTTAGCCAGTACACACAAGAGCATGGATAAGGATTTATTTACAGGATCATAGGCAACTTACTTTCTATTATGTTACCATTAAAAATATGAGTGGAGTTTTAGCTCAGATATTTTATGTATTTAGTATTTTTAATTACAGATATTTCCCTAGTCAAATAGAAATAAAAATGGTCATTAAAAGTCTCCCCCACCAGAAAAATATAAAGCCCAGTACCAGATAGTTTTAGCACAGAATTTGACCCAACTTTCAAAGAAGAGTTAACACCAGTACTCCTCAAATTAGTCTGCAAAACAGAAACAGAAGGAGCATTTTGCAATTTATTTTATTTGGTCACAGTTACCCTGATGCCCAAACCGCATAAAGACTCAACAAAGAAAGAGAATTACAGACCAAATTCTCTTATTAACATGGATGCAAAAATGCTCAACAAAATATTCATAAACCAAATCGAAGAGCACATCAAAGACATAATGTGCTATGAAGTAGGCTTCATCCCAGTGATGCATGGATGGTTCAGTATATGAAAATCAGAAAATGTGATTGCCATATAAGCAAATTGGAAGAAAAAACCCCATATTATCACCTCATTAGATGTCAAAAAGGCCTACAACAAAGTCTAACCTCTCTTCATGATAAAATCATAGTAAGATTAGGGAAACAAGGGACATTCCTAAGCATAATAAAGATAATTTACAGTGATGCTATAGCCAACATCAAATTAAATGGAGAGAAACTCAAATCAATTCCACTAAAATCACGAATAAGACAAGGGTGTTCATTCTCTCATATATGTTCAATATAATATCTGAAGCTTTAGCTAGATCAATAAGACAGCTGAAGGATCAAGCAATACAAGTTGAAAAGGAAAAAGAAACCATTGTGTCTTTATTTGCAGATGATATATATGGTGATGTGGGATTCCCCTCTATATGCTGTGAATACGACTAGTTACTTAATACAGAAAACTGCCTTGGCCTGTTGATAGGGCAGAACTTACATAGGTGGGGAAAACTAAACTGAATGCTGGGACAAAGAAAGGTGAGATCAAGTAGAATCCATGGAGCTGCTGCCGGAGACAGATGTGCTGAACTTTGCTAGTAGGTCATGACCTCGTGGTGATGCACAGATTAGTGGAGATGGGTTAAATTAAAATGTAACAGTTAGCCAATAAGAGGCTAGAGCTAATGGGACCAGCAGTGATTTAAATACAATTTCTGTGTGATTATTTTGGGGCTAAGTGGCCAGGAACTAACTAGCAGCCTCCTTACAATAGTATGATAGTATACATAATTGACCCTTAAAATTCCACATTGAACCACAGCTAATAAACACTTACAGCAAAGAAGCTGGATACAAGATTAACTCAAAAAAATTAGTAGCCCTTCTATATATAAATGACAAACAAACTGAAATAAAAATCATGGAAACAACACCTCTCAAAATAACCTCAAATAATATAAAATATCTTGGTGTTGTTTCAAGAAGTTAGATATCAAAAATCTAAATGATCCAATTAAAAATGAGATACATATCTAAACAGAGAATTCACTATAGAGGAAACTCAGATGGCTGAGAAACATCCTTGGCCATAAGGAAAATGTAAATTAAAACTACTTTGAAATTCCACCTTGTACCCATCAAAATGGCTAAGGTCAATAACAAAAGTGGCTGGTCATGTTGAAAAGGATGTGGCACAAGAAGAACACTCTTTCATTGTGTGAAAACTTATACAGCCACCATGGTGATCAGTGTGGTGGTTCCTTAGAAAGTTGGATCTACCCTAAGATGCAGCTATACTACTCTCGAACATATACCCAAAGGGTGCTCAATCCTACCACAAGGACCCTTGCTCAACCATGTTAATTGTGTATTTATTCATGATAGACATAAACTGAGATGTCCATAACAGAGAACTGAATAAAGAAAATGTGCTATGTTTATGTAATGGAGTATTACTCAGTTGTTAAAAAAGAACCATCATGAAATTTCCTGGCAAATGGATAGAACTAGAAAAATTAGTGAGATAACCCAGACCCAGGGAGGTAAATATGCTATGTATTCACTTATAAGTTGATATTAGTGTATAAGTAGATATTAACCAAACTACAGCACATAGATCCAGAGATGTAGGCAGAGACTGCTCATTTGTTCCCAGCCACTCAGACCCAAAATAATCACGCAGAAACTATATTAATTGCAATACTATTTGGCCAATAGCTTAAGTGTATTTCTAGCTAGCTCTTACATCTTAAATTAACCTGTATCTATTATTTTATATTTTACCATGAGGCTTGTGGTTTACTGGTAAGGTTCCAGAGCATCTGTCTCCTTTGGCAGTTACATGGTATCTCCCTGACTCTGCCTACTTTCTCTCTATATCTCTGTAATCGACAGACCTTGGACATCTAGATGCCTAAAAATGAAAGCTATCCATATCATCTTCAGGGTAAAATTTTAGGGACATCGATTAGGTGTTGATTATAACTGGTATAGGGTTGGGGGTTAGGGTGGAAATTATGTAGGCTCAGGGATCTTTTTTGGAAAAAAAAGGGAAATTGGATGGGATAGTAGGTAACTCACACTAATAATAATAGTGAGTAATAGAGTGACTACTTGTGAGCTATTATTTATAGACAATTTACATTGGTATAGATTATTGTATATTGATTAAAATTCAAATTATATTTGTTATATTGAATATACTTCCATTTCTGTGTACAATATTTGTACACCTATGCAGTTATTTTGTCATAGTGTATGCATGCATGTTTCTACCTCTGCTTAAGACATTTTGTATATTGATAAAATTTTAGGATATATTTATCATATAGCACTATACATTTCTACCTCTGATAAAGATACTTATACATTGTTTACATTTTAAGGTCATTATTCTCATTTGCTGAACAGTTATTTAAGGATTATCTAATATTCTAATATGAAGTCTTATCCAGCTTTACAGACAAGTGTGTGGGATATGTTTGGCTTGAAAGCCAAAGATTGATGTCTCAGTGTTTCAGTGGAACTTTGGGTGAATGTCCAGACAACCAGCCATTTCTGTCATTTCTCACATCTTTTGGAAGTTGTTTGCTCACACTTCCTGCTTACTCAGTTAATATTATTTCTTTCTTGGGTCTCTGAGGGAGCTGAAGACTAGGTAGTTAGAGTTTTTCTTGTTTACTTGATGCAGAAAGCAAGTTATGATAGAAAGTAAATTAGATACAAGACTTTGGACTCACCAAGATAGGATAGAAACAGAATATTTTCTCTAAATTTGTCAAATGCAAATGGACTACCCATTGTTGATGTATTTATTGTCTGTATATATTATATATAGTCATTGTATATAGTCTTTTCTTGTATTAGTTATAGCCTTCTTTATTTTAGGCAAAAAGGGGAAATGTGATATTTCATTTGTATTTTAATAAATAAAGACTGCCTGAAGATTAGAGAGTAAAACAACCCCACTGGTCACCCTTACAGACCAAGTAGTGGTGACACACACCTTTAATCCCAGTAGACACACTAGGTTGCCATAGAAACTGGGTGGTAGTGGTCCATGCCTTTAACCCTAGCACTAGAGAGGAATATAAGATGGAAGGAGACAGCTCTCAGTCACTCTCATTCTGAGGATTCCTGGAGACAGGATCACCATTTCAGACTGAGGTAGAGGTAAGAACCAGTTGCTGTCTGTTTTACTTTTCTGACCCTCAGGTTGAACCAAAATATCTGTCTCTGGGATTTTATTAATTATGTGGAAAAAGAGTCTGAACTGGAGGTCTCCATCAAATCCCTCCCCTCAGAGCTTACTGAATCCTGAGGAATAGGAGGTGAAAAGATTGTAAGAGCCAGAGGGTATGTAGGGTGCAAAGGAGATCAAGGCCCCCTCAATCAACTAAGCAAGATGTATATGAACTCACAGAGGCTGAAACAGCAAGCATAGGACCAACATGTATGTGTATGTGTGTGTGTATGTATGTATATATATATATATATATATATAATGTTACAGTAGTGTCTTTATGGGACTCCTGACTGTAAAAACAAGTGATTTCTGACTCCTGTGCCTGATCTTGGTACTTTTTCCCTCCTGTGGGGTTGCTGTGTCCAACTTCGATATGATATTTTCTGTGTCCAACTTCGATATGATATTTTCTGCTTCATTGTTTTATATTTCTCTTATCAAGTTTTGCTTCTACATCTTAGATACCTGTTCATTTCTAATGAAAGACAGATAGATCTTGAGGGGAGGGGGTGGGGAGGAACTGTGAGGAGTAGAGGATGGATGAACTATAATTGGATATATTGTATGAGAAAAGAATCTATTTTCAATAAAAATGGGGGGAGCTCAAAGCTACAGAATATATATTATCAAATATATCACAATTTGATCACAATATATATTCAATCTTTCAACATACAAAAATAAACAAATAAAATTATTCTTACCTAGTCCTTTCACTTATTCATATTTCTAACAACAGATCTTACCATAAGAAGAAGATAACACTCCATACACAGGAAAAGGCACACACACACACACACACACACACACACACACGTACAATATAAAACATATAATTTATGCTGAGTGTCAGAGGATATAAGATGTCCCTGAATGTTAACATTTCTTGTCAGAACACACTTCAGGCTGTTTGAAGTATAATTCACCTGCTGACTGAGGTTTAGTGCTTTCAGTGTCATGCAGAAAATCTAACCTGTAACAGACACATTTAAACCTCTTCGGGTGCTGAGGAAATGTCATCTATCAGTTATGAAACAAAGGAAACCCAAATAGTAAAAACCTCTGCACAAATTAATTGATTGACGCTGCTCACAATGATTTCATTTGTAAGAGCATATTTTGGATACTTATATTTGTTTTTTGAAACAGTATTTATGAATAGCTTTTGGAGAGCTAACTAATTCCATTTCTCTTATTTCTGCTTTCAAATTATTTAACCTGTAAAAGGAAATTCGAGAAACTTGACTAATCCTTCCTTCTTGGAACACATTTACTGACTCTTCCACAGTTTTCTCTTTGTTTTGTGGTTACAGTCTAAGTTTCTCTTGCTTAATCTTTTAAATTTTTTTTTAACTTTTCTTCATTTTCCTGTCTGTAAATGCTAGATTGGTGAGAGAACAGTTTATCAATTCCACAAAGCCAACTTTTTCCACTAGAGACTGGTGTGTGTGAGTGTGTGTGTGTGTGTGTGTGTGTTTTCCTCAAGGTCCCAGAAGGCTTCAGACAATGGTCGTGTGCACACTGGCATTTTTATCAGTCAGGTTAATATCCATGCTGCTCAAAATCTAAGATCCAATTGAAATAACTACCCCTTTCCAGAGAATGCTTCAAAATCACTGGATCAAACAAGTATTTTTGTTTGTTTTCTGAATTTTCAGTACCAATCTTATCTGCAATTCCTTCTCGTAAAGTTTTTCCACACTGTTGACTCTTGCTGTGAATATTCAGGGCTATGAATGTTTGAGCAGAGGCCTGGCAGCTGTAGGTCTTTCCTACTTTTAATTTTCTCCTTACATGCTGTCTGGACTCTTTGCTTCCAAATAAGGAACTCAGTTCTTGAAAATGAAGACATGCAAGCTCTGGACTTAGCTAGTGATTGCTCTGTCAGAGAGTGAATATGTCTCCTCAAAAAGTGAGAATCTTGGAAGTAACTAAGGTAATGAAGGTAGTGATCAGAGAAACCACCCCTATAGTTATGTGACTCTCTACCTTAACTTTACATGTTCATATCAGGAGAAAAGAATCTTCAGAAAGATTATATTAGGTAATCCTTCCTCATTAGTCTCTTCTTTGATTCAGATCCAGCAAATTACATTTTCTCATTTCCAAAACCTTGATTTCACTTCAGTTCTCACAGTGCTACATATGCAAGAGGATGGGACTCTACATTTCCTGTCTGCCTTCCTTTGAAAATTTAGAATCACAAAGACCATTATATATTTTTGTTATGTTTCTGTTTAGCATCTATCTTCTACCATATGAATGCAAAATTAAGGAAGGTCATAATATTTTTCTACTTTATTCACAGCTAAATTCCTAGTAAGTAGAACAATTGTTGAAAAATAAAATTTGGTAATAAAAATGATTTAGTTTCATCACATTACCATCATATTTATTTCCATTGTATTTTTACATTGTTTTGATTAAAATAATCTAAAACGTAATTTAGTATAATAATGATGACATATGTAAACATTAGGGACATGTTGATACAAGCACACGCATACCGGTTACTATGTAGTTAAGAACATTGAATGGTTAATTTCTCTGAACTCTATTATAATCATGTATGAAAGAGGAGAGTAAGGTCTTTAAGATGTCCTAAACTCTATATTCTAAGAATTGAAGGTTTATGTCAAAGAAATTAAATTTGAAACTAAAAGAGAAAGCTAGAGTCATTAGGGTAAGATGCGTTTTACAATGGACTGGTGGCCTGAAGAGACAGAAAAAGTAAGAGTTAAAGGTGACAAATAGAAGAAGTGGGCAATCAGGCAGGACAAAACCATGAAAGCTCAAGAGAAGAGTATTCGTTGTGGTCTTTGGCATGAAGAAGCAGGATCAAAGGTTCAGTCTGTCCTTTGTGGAGATAGATGTCTGTAAGGATGAGTCTCAAGTTACAATCATTGCAGAAAGAACTGTTTAAGAATAAAGTTCGTGTTGAGACCCTGGTATGATCATCCGTGCCTGGGAGACTTCCTTCTATGGCTGGCTTCCTACTGCTGCTGGTTGCTTTCTTTCTCAGCTTTGGGGATACAAGATCAGCAGACAGACTGATCCTACCATCCAGGAATCTTATGCTTGGAAAATTCAAAGAGAAGTCTTCATGGCCCCTTCTGAAGTCTCCTTGAATAGTGTGTATATCCCAAGAGCATCTTTCTCTGCCTTGCCTCTGCTCGCCACCACAATTAAAAGAATGTTTTCTCTGAATACTTATTTTGTTTGCTTGGGGTTTCATAAGGTCTTAATCTCAAATTGATAGGCAGCGAAAACAGAAATTGGAGGACCTTTTTTCCCCTTTGAGAAAATTCAGCTTTCTCAGTAAACACATGCTTTTGCAACATTCAAAATGACTTTGAGTAAATATTTGGTTTCATTTCCTCCATTCTTAAAAAACTTTTCAATTGACACTGTAACATCACTGAGACTTTATTAAATTAAAAAAAAATCACTAGCATCAAATATAATCAGATGAAAACAAGATCACTTCTCTAGCTTATAAAGCTCGGCCACAATTCCGGTAGGGTTTCTTAATTAAAACCAAAAGGAAATAAACTGACAGAATTCCACAGGAATTTATTGAATGCAACTATAAAATTTAAAAATATAAAACAATGTTATGACATATCTTTTGAATAAGTATATGGATTCTTTCACTTGTTTATTTAACTGTAATTATAACTAGGAAAAAACATCATTACTCAAAAGGAGACAATGATATCTTTAGAGGGACGAGGCTTACAGTTCTAGGGATTAAACTCAGGCTCATGATTGCAAGGCAAGACTCCACCAACTGGGCTACATCCCCAGCCTCCAAAACTTTAATTTAAAAAATGTCATTACCTTTAATAATCCTTCAACTACTGACTATTTAGTCAGAATCTATAGAAATCTGTGGCTTCCTAGATTTAGAAGTGGCTATCAACTCTACTAATTTATACAATTTACTGCCTGTTTTTTTTTCTTTTTGTGAAGTGATGAGGATCTAAATCCAAACTTTGTGAGAGATTATGATTTCCGTTTTTCTCAATGGTAAGCAGTAGTATACGACAAGAGTATTCTAGGCTTGTGTTACATGGAAAGGGAAGAAGGACTTAACGGCCCTTTTAGTAACAACCACGCCTTAGCCTATGAGGATTGAAGAGGGGTCCACAATGGTCTGAGAATAATGGCACTGTTTAGGTTCCCAGATTGTGCGCTGTTTGAAAGGGACTTCACTGGACGGAAGGAGAATCAAGGAACTTGCTCAGACCTTTTGACTGGGTAGTTCAGTGAGTTTCTTTTATATAAAAATTTTTGAGAATTTCACACAATAAACTTTTATCATATTATCAATCTACCTTAAGTCATCTCAATCTACCTTATCTTCTAATGCTCAAAACTTCACTTCCTTTTTCTCTCTTTTTAAAATTAACAGCCCATTTGTTCGAAGTTTTGCTGTCCGTGTGAGTCCTGTGTGTGGAACCACCCACGGAGCTCTAGTAGACCTAACATGAGCTACACTCTTAAAGAAATCAGAAAAAAAAAAACAAACGAAATCTGAATCTCCTTTTCCCAGAAGCCATTGCCTGCTCATAGGTAGCTCCCCAGTCATGGGTGGGGTCTGATGCACTCTTCTTTACTCCACAATAGAGCATTGACTGGCTTGATTTTGTATGTGCAACCACAGCTGCTCTGAGTTCAAGAATGCAGCCGTCCTGCCATGTGCAGAAGACACCGTTTTGCTCTGGTCCTCTCTGTCTCATGCACTCTTCTGTCTCCTCTTCCTCCATGGTGATTGGCTTTGATGTAGTGTCACTGAGATTGTAGCTTGTCCAAGCTGCACAAGGAATTGGAGCAAGAAAAAAAAAGAGAGAGAGAAAGAATAGAAATTAATTATTCTAGCAAATGAAAAAGCAAATCCCGTTCGAGCTGCAGAACGTCTAGAAGGTAAGGATCTTCTATGAATGAGTTTTCATTAGAGGAAAGAACGAGTCTTCCCTTGTTGCTTTTCACTTTCTTGCACTACTAATGGAGGAAAGCCACTCTTCGACGTCTTGAACAAGTGAGCCACCCCTTTGAAATAGCAAGTTCTATAGCGGCTAGACGGCTGAAGGAAATGTGGCAGCATACAGTTCTTAGGAGAGTGCTTACACAGTCCCTCAAACAGTGAGACTTAAAGTCATAAAATCAATTTTCTCAAAATTCTGGGGGCTGGAAGTCTGAAACCCAAGTGTCAGCAGGATGGACACCTGGAGACTGTGCAGACCTAGCCATGCTCCTCTTCCAGCTTATGGAGATGGTAGTGGTCCTTATAATACATCCCTCTGCCATCCACATCCCTCCTCACACAGTGTTTTCCCCAATGTGTCTTTTTGTGCCTATATCTAACTTTCTCTCTTCTTATTTAAGTGCCAGTCATTCCAAGAAGTCAGAATGAGCTTCTTTTGAAATCTGTTCCATTTTCAAAGACCCTGTCTTCCAACAAGAAAATATCACATTAATTGTTGCCAGGGCTTAAGAATTCAACCTCTATCTTTTGTGGGATGGGACAGAATTCATCATACGGCAACTCTCCTGATTGTGATGATACCTTAAGAAGCTATAGAGGCACATATATCAGGTGTCCATTGTCCCTGAAGTGTGTTTTGAAATACTTTTGAGACATGCTAAAGTTCTGCAGAGAGATGGTTGAAAGGGGAGTAGAGCTATAACCACATCTGCATCAAGGATACCTCAGAGTAACCTCTAGAGTTACTGTGGCTTGGAAGAACAATAATATAATGACTAAAAATGATGATTGTAGATGCAGAAGTTAGGAAGAGGATTTTGGACAACAAATTTTGACTTGGTGGGTCTGGATTAAGTATGAGATCCCCTATTTTCACCAAGCATGCAAGCCTGCCCTCCAGCTCCCAGATTCATTATAAGCCACTGGCTCATGATTATGAAGGACAGCAATTCCTAAGGTTTGCATAGTGAGTCATCCAGCTGTTGACCCAGGAGAGATGATGGTTTAGTTCCATCCTGAGAACCAAGAAACCAGATGGTATAGTTCTCTTGAAAGCTTGGCAGGGTAGAGAATAGAAAAACCAATGTCCCAGTTTGAAGGCAGTCAGTCAAGAAGAACTCTCCCTCACACCAGAGGAAAGCCAATATGTATTATTGTCTATAGTCTATTATTTAGATGCTAATTTTGTTCAACAATTCCCCTAAAATCACTCAGAATTATCTTTTGACCACAAATTGGTGGCCCAGTTAACCCAACACGTAAAATTAATCAATACATTTACTTTTTGAACATTTGTTCTTTGTCATCTGATTGCTTTAATTCTTCCAATTTTTACAAGGATACTCATGGGGTTGGGTAGTTATAAACACTATTTCCCTAATGAAGATACAAAGCTAAAAGAAAGTATGCAAATTTCTTAATATTTCACTCATCATAAATAGTAGATCCAGGACTTTAATACATGTTTTCTGGATGCAGATATGGTAATATTATCCTCTGCTTTTGGTGAGGTTGTGGTGAAGCTTAAACAGATTGTTCTTACTAAGTAGCCACATGGAAATCAAGTGTGTTTGGTCAAAAAGGACTTTGGTACATAATTCATTCATGCTTGCTGATTTATTTGTAAATAGTAGGTGACCTCTTTGAAGAATGGGAGAGGAACTTTATTATGATTTAAAAATAAGCAAGAGTGGCAGATATTAATATCTTGAAATAGATTAGAAAGGTTTTGTTGTTTTTAATTTAATTTTATGTTCATTGGTGTTTTGCCTATGTTCATGTCTGTGTGAGGATGTCGGATACCCTAGAACTGTAGTTACCATGTGTGTTGTGAGTTGCCATGTAGGTACTTGGAATTGAACCTGGGTCCTCTGGAGTGCAGCTAGTATTCTTAACCACTGAGCCATCTCTCCAACCTCTAGAAAGCCTCACAAGTACATTATTTATTGGAACAACATGGAGTCATCTTTATTTCTAACACAGTGGATACAGTTATGGCACATCTTACCTGTCTTTTAATAACATGGTTAAGTAATCGCTTCCAAATGGTTGACAGTTTGGTCATAGCCAAATCCCACTAATCATAGGGAACCAGAGAAATCATTTAGTCACATAAAAAGAAGGGAAAGAGAAAGAACTGCATGATCTAATGAGGTTTTCCCATTTCCAGTATCTGTGAAATGTATTATTTAGTAATACTTTCAGAGATGCATATGCAATTTGAAGCAAATAATATGATAACCAGAAGTGTCTATTTTGGGGCTCAAATTCAGCTGCAATTGGTTTGGTGTACTTGTCCTTGCATGCCTCTCTCCTTACTAGTAGCATGCCTTCACTGAGTTCTGCATTAAGCAAGAGATAGGATCTTTACTGAGTCTAGTGGAAGCTTGCTTTATTGAGCACCTAAGAAATTTTAAGTTGGTTCTGGCACCTACTTGTCTACTTTTTCACTTCTAAAGTTTTTTAAAAATAAACTGGCTTAGCTACTTTTCTATTGCTATGACAAAACATTGTTACAAAGGCAACTTATAAAAGAAAGTATCTAATGTAGGGTTCATGGTTCCAGAATGGGAGAGTCTGTGACCATCATGGTAGGCAGCATAGTAGAAGGTAGGCAGGCATCGCAGTAGAGGAGTAGTTGAGAGCTTACATTATGATCCACAAGCACAAATTAGATAGAGCTAATTAGGAATAGCATGGGCTTTTGAGGCCTCAAGGCCCATCCCAAGTGACATACCTCCTTCACCAAGACCACACCTCCCAATCCTTCCCAAGCAGTTCTACCAACTTAAGACCAAGTATTCAAATATTAGAGCCTATGGGAGTTATTCTCATTCAAATCACTATAAAGTATTCATCAAATTTATGAAAAAACAAGATGCTTCCGTGGAGAAAGTCACTCTTTTCGGTTCTAAGGAAAGTGGAAGAATAGTAATGCTGGAGTGACAAACTCAACTGTGTTTCAAAAGAAGTCACTTATGAGAGTCACTTGGTCTAGACAGCATAGACATGGGTTAGGAAATAATCATTTTTTCCCATGAAGCAATATAAACTTTTGCCTGCATTTTTCCCAGTTGTACCACCAACAGAGTTTAAATAAACACAGTGGTCTCAAGAACTATTCATTTGGCAAAATGGTGTCTGATTGTTGGTTTCATAGGTAAAGGGATGAGTCTGAGAAATCCAGGGATTAGTAGCCTGAGGCATTATAAAACCACAGTGTTTAACAATGACAGGGAAATCAGCAAATCATAGTTACTTCAGTAACCCAAAAGAAGGTCATGTGTACCATGTATAACATAGCCATCCCTTTTTGGGATGGGGTTTTTCTGTGTTAAGAGGTTGCCAAAGGCTAGGCCAAGAATTTTGCATAGGTTCATTAGAATGAAGAGTGTATGCTTTCTTAGGAAGGGCCGTTTACATTACAGGAATGTTAAGGGACTGAGTTTTGGAGGTGCCTAGAAATATATTTAAGGTCTGAAAACAAAAGTATTATCTTCAAGTATAAAAAGACAGTTGTAAAACTGAACATGTTTGATAACTTCATGCATTCATGGTATGAGATTTGAAAACTAGTCCAGATACCAATTCCTAGATCAAGTAACATATTGTTATGATGAGAAAAGAGTGACATTAAATCAATAACAAATGGAAAGAGTGCCATCTAAGAGAATGACTGACTTGGTATTAAAAGGATAACACAAATTGTTAGGGAGATGTTTCCATAGGAAAAACATTTGCCATGCAAGTGTGAGAACCAGAATTTGAACCCCAAGCTCACATAAAAGGCATAGTAGCCACCTGTAAGAAATATAGAAAGTAGAAACAAGGGACCCCATGAACAAACTGTATAGCTAGACTGCCTTCATCTGTAAGCTCTGGGTTCTTTAAAAACTCTGCCTCAATGACTATTATGGAGAGCAATCAAGGAAGATCCTGGACATCCATCTTGGCCCTCCACATGAACACACACACACACACACACACACACACTCTCTCTCTCTCTCTCTCTCTCTCTCTCTCTCTCTCTCTCTCTCTCTCTCTCATACCTGATGCGGGACCCCCTCTGTATGCTATGAATACTTTTGGTTAATGAAAATAGCTGCTTTGGTCTACAGCAGGGCAGAACTAAGGCAGAAATTCCAAGCAGATAAAGGAGGAAAGAAGGCGGAGCCAGGGAGACAGATGCACTGGAAAGGTGCTGGTAAACCACAAACCTCGTGGTAAAATATGAAAAAATAGAAAGGAGTTAATTTAAGCTATAAGAGCTAGCTAAAAGCGTGAACTAATAGGCCAGGCAGGGTTATGTTAATACAGTTTCCTTAGTCTGGGTGGCTGAAAAAAGAAAGAGCAGCCTCTGTCTACACACACCCACTCTCCAACACATACACCCAGACACACACTGTCAAACACATATGGTCTCACACACACACACCTGCATGCTCATCTCACCTCATGTGCACCCACATATGTGCAAACATGAATATATATGCAGGTCCACATACACATACACATGCAAAACCAATAGGACATAAAATAACACAAAAACTGTAGGAGCAAGAATCCTGAAAATTTGTTACAGTCAACATAAAGCTGAGCAAGCATGTTTGGAATTTGGAACTTTATTGTCAAGAGGTTCTTCTGCTGGAAGGGGGCTTTGCTGGCGAGCAGGATAGAACTTTAGCACAGGGACACCCTCATGGACATTGTGAGATCCCAGCAATAGTTAAGGTTGGATTGCTCTGGGTCAGTCCTTGATGGGCGAGATTTTTCCAAGGGGAATGTGTGACACGGAGAAAGGTCCTTTTGGGGACCGTTTCATGTACTGAGGTTCTTTCTCTCACAAACCATCTATAATCTTAAAAAGTCTCTTTTATTAACACTTCCTCTCACACTCCATGACTACCATATTTGAAAATAATCAGCTCATGTCCACTTATTGGATTGCCCAATTGTGCACTATGCCTTTTTAAATCTTTAACATGCAACTTAGGGGCTTGGAGGCTCAGGTACCCGTCACACATGTATATTTCTCGAGAATTATAAATAAGTCACATTCAACATCAATCAACATCATCATCAAAAATATTGTGCATGGCACGCATGTCATGCAAGGAGCGAGCACTGAGTGTACACAGCACTCTATCCTGGAACTCTCCCAGCCCAAATGACTTCATGCAGAGAAAATAAATAACAGAGAGCAGGCAGCTTGAACAACGTGAACTCTTTTTTATTTGATTTAGTTTTCCAGTCTCTACCATTTCTTAGCAGAATACCTTGCACAATTGAGGTGTTTGCTACAACAAGAAGTGTACAAGGGCTCTGAAGGCTTTGTCACACTTGATTTTACAAGCCAACTATAGACCCAGTCAAGACACCCTGCTTTTACTGTGGAAGCTTTGCCTTTTTTTTTTTTTTTTTTTTTGGCCTGCCTCTGAAGAAAAGGGAGGAAATGTGATAACACAGCCATTTGTATCCAGCTGAGTTCCTCCTGAAAGGCTCTTTGTGGGTTCTTCCAGCCAGAGAGAAAGGTACTCATTGTTAGCTGCTTGTATTTGAAGATGACCTCTCTGATAGGGGTTTATCTTCAAGTGCTGGAAAGCACAGTGGTCTTGGAGGCTTGTGGGAAGGATTTTTGCTGTGCTGAGAGCTTGTTTGCAGCTCCTGGTAATTGCAGCACCACCTTTTCCTCAGGCTTGTCAGGGTGAGCCGGCTGGCGTCTGCTACCTGCACACCACAGCTCTTTGTTGGAGGGTGTCTTAATCCAGAATTCCATAGTTATCAAGAACTGGCTTGTGTCAACACTAGCTCTTATTGTGTTCTGAAGCACTTGGGGGCCTCTGACTTGTGCTCTTTTTTTGCAGAGCAAATTGCAGTGGAAGACAGACAAAGGTTAATTTTTAAGTGGATTCTGCATTGCTATTTGCAGCATCTCCCTTGATATCTGAATCATTTAGCATATGACCCTAACGTCAGATCATTTTTTTAAAAAGAATTTTCTTTGCTGGTCACCTTTACATCTGCATCAATCACTTGGTAATGGAAAAAAGTCAATGTAATGATCTGTTTTGAAAATAAACAGTGAGCTTGACTTTGGCCTCCAGAGCCTATTATCCTGTGGTAACATCATTCTAATCCAATGACATTATCTGCTCAGGATATTATGATGGTGGAAAATATTTCACTTTTGTTATCGGAACAATGAGGCTGTGATATTTAATTATGGAGAAGTATGTTTAACTTGTGGAATCTGGTATGTGAATTGTCAGAAGATTGACAGTGGTATCTAATTTGAACAGAAGATTATTTAGTGACCAACAAAAATGGTTGCATGACTATTTCCTTGATTAAGCTTTCTCATCAACAAATGAACTAATTTATGCACTCATTACACTGAAGTGCTAGGAACTAGGAGAGGGGCTAGTATATAGCAAATAGCACCTCTGGTCAATTGTGTTGTTGAAAGAGAAACTTTTAGGAATGACACAGCAAGAAAAGTGCTTAAGCAAATCAGGGAAAGTTATTGTCACTTTCTTTCTCCTCTCCTCCTCCTCACTCTTCCTCCCTCTCTCCTCTACCCAGCATCTGAGAATAGCTGTTATCTACTCAAGGTCATAGACTGAGTTGTTAGTAAAACTAGAACCATAACTGAGTCTCTTGACCAGTGTTCTGTAGTAATGCATTCTTGCCGAAGTTCTGATTCCAACCTGGCATCAGTCGACGGCAGAAGTAGCTTCAGGGAGGAAGATTCTCTCAACGTTGCAGCATCCCTATTCTTAGTCTCAGTAGGAATCTTTAGTCTTCCTTTTCACCCATTTGAGGCCAAAGAGCAGATTCCAGGGGAGCCTGGCTAATTGCTGGCTCTTTTAGCAGCTGGGCCAGAGTTGCCCAGCATCTTGGTTTTGGCTGCTAAAAATTGTCTGAGTCACTTACTTGGAATGTTCTCAGATTCACAACAGTGCCACATGAACCAAGAAGCAGATCTTTGTGTGTGTGTATATATATACACAAATATATATATACAAATGTGTATATATATCGCTGGCAAGAGTGGAGGTAGTTGTTCTGAGGGCTGCCACCATATTTACATGGGAGCTGGGTATGCAAACACAGTATAAGAGGACAACAATGCCCTTAGTTTTTTGACAGGAAGCCATACTCAGTTTCAAGGCTGGTGACAGCAGAATGGAGAGGAGCAACATAGCCTGTGTGTGGGGTGACCCTGAGCAATTTGGAAAATTGACAGAAGTATGGACTTCTAGTTTGTTTGTAATTTTTAACTGAAAAGCAAAAATTGTACACATTTATTGTAGCATGATGTTTTGGTGTGTTGGTGTAGTGTAGGACGGCGAAGTCAAATGAATGAATACGTGTTACTCACGCACTTAAATGTTTTAATGCTGAAGACATTTGCAGTCTTTTAAAATATGCTTTCTTAGCTATCTTCCCTCGGGCATATAGTTCTATTGTCAACTAAGTGCCTTTTGTAGGCTCTTAGTATGTGCAACAAGCTGACAACTTGTCAATACTCAAGCCTTTAAGGTAGAATGCATATCTACAAGAAATTATTGAAGAACTGACCTTTTCATTACATGAACTTTGATATTAGGATAACTCAGCAGTTGGTGTTAAGTAGATACTTATATTGTTCTATTTAACTTTTGGTTTTTAATAACACAGTCATGCTGGGGAACGTCCTCCAGACAATGGTCTTTGAGATGCTAGACCAGGTTGGGTGTGGCCTTGGGTACCATAAACACACATTTTACACACATACACACACACACACACACATGCATACACACACACACACACGCATGCACGCACACACACAAGACCTATTCAGTCCTATACTATTAGTAGTGTATTTATTTTCATGGCTGGTCATTTGGTATTGGATAATCAATTGATGTGCTCTTCCCTGGAGAAGAATATTTCCCTACTTTTAGCATTCCTTAATTGCCTATAGTTCTTTGTGTAAGACTGAGGCCTTCTGTACAATTTCCACACTTAAGGACCAGGCATCGTTGAGGAAGAGAAGGTGGAAAAATTGTAAGAGCCACACAAATTGGGAGTTTGCTGTGAGATTATATCTATAGGAATGTCAGGAATTATATTCATAATGTCTCAAAAACATGGCTACCTAACCACGGACAGTTTTTGTAAAAAGCAACAAGGGAAAATGTCAGATTCAATGAATTATGGACAGATTGTACAGGGCAAACCACAATATAAAGTGACATTGTTGTCAGGAGTCCACAGAGACTCAGATTGCATGGGATTTCATAGCCCTTGGCCAAAATCCCCACCAGGCTCCTGAGGGTCAGACACAGTTTTAAATTACAATGTCCTAACAAGACTCCACTTACTTATCTGTGGAAGAGGGTCAATGAGAGCTATGCTTCAGAGACTGTTTTCAGGATTAAAAAAACCTTGAGTGCTTTGTAAAAGTCAGGGTATTGTGAATGTAGATTGTTTAAGTGTATAAGGCTTAGTAACAGTCTGTGTGGAAAAGTGGCCAGAGACAAGGGAGACAAGAAAGTCATGAAAGGAAAAAGAAGACCCCTCCACAACTTCCATCTTCAGCTTTACAAAACTAGACATTTAGGAGAAAAGTGTGGTTTAGGTACAGATTAGGCTTGTTATTTGTTTTGATGTTCATTAACTTTTAAGAAAATTTTAAGACATAATGATTCCATGTTTTTTCTTTGGGGATTATAATTATCTATTTTTTTTTCCTTCCCTTCCTCCCTTCCTTCTATAGACCCCCCTTTGCTTTCTTTCAAATTCATGACCTCTCTTTTTCATTAATTGCTATTCCATGCGTATATGTACACACGTACAGATATTCCCAAATATATACTGCTCTCCCTAGCAAAAACTAAACATTTGTCCTTATATCCATAGATAAGTGTAGTGCTCAACTCTCATCAAGGAAACTTCTCTTTGCAATAGATGGAGATCATTTCAGAAAACCACAACCAATCAGAATGCAGAGGTGTGTAACCTAAGCCCAAAGGACACATCCACAAGACACTCTACCCAAGGTTTAGGAGAAATGGTGGGTGAGAGGATAGGAAGACTGTAAGAGTCAGAGGACCAGTGAGTTTTACATAATGTTTTGATCATCTTAGTTCCTTGTTTGTCTGAAAACCTGGTAATAAATCAGATATCAAGAGAAAAAAAGTTTATAACTAATTATTTTCCTCTTTTTTAGAGTGTCAATAACTGATCAAATGCTGGGGCCCTTGCCAAGGGAGAGAGATGCAATCCTATTCTTTGCCAGTATCTTCTGCCCATATTAATGAATATACAAGTGCCTATTACAAGAGCTTATTTTTCACCAGTGGTGTGACCTTGCTTCCAGTTAGGTAGTGACACTTTGGATTCTGGAATCCCTACCTCACTGGAATGAATCTCCTCTCATCTATCTACCATCTATCTGTCTGTCTGTCTGCCTGCCTATCTGTCTGTCTGTCTATCATAAATCTGATATATATGTGTATATGATTTATTAGAATGACTTACAGGCTTCAGTCCAGCTAACCCAACAATGGCTACCTGTGAATGGAAATTTCAAGAATCTAGTAGTTTCTCAATCCCACAAGGCTGAATGTCTCAGCCTGTCTTCTGTATATGCTGGATTCCAGAAGTAGACTTCAATGCCAGCGAAGGAATGAATGGATGTGCTAGCAAGGCAAGGGCAGAAAGGCAATGAGAAAAAGCTTTTTTCTTCTATGTCCTTATACAGATTTCCAGCAGAAGGTACGGTTTATATTAAAGAAATGTCTTCCTGCCTCAAGATCTTAATTACAGGCTTGGGTCTTCCAACATTAAGATCTGGATCAAAGGTGTATGTCTTCCTACCTCAAAGGTCCAGAATAGAAGTGGATTCACCCACTTCAAAACAAACAGAAAACCTCTCACAGGTGTGCCCTCCATTTCTGGATTGGAGTTCATTCCAAATATAGTCAAGTTTGGCAACCAAGACTGGCCATCACACTGGCCTCCTTACATTATGTATTTAATGCTACCCAAACAGAGAGGCACATTAAGTGTCTCAGCACTCTTTAAGACAGCAAACTTCCAACAGGCACCAAATACCTGTTCAGTAGAAATGCCGTGTCAAGGACCTGCAGGCATTCTGTCATGCCCAGTCGCCTACTTAATAGCCTGCCTACTCCCCTTTGCGCTGTTTGTATAAGTGAAGCAAAGGAGTCTGTTGACAGATGGCTTGTTCTAATGGATTCAGGAGAGAGCCCAGGACTGTTAAGGATTGAAATGAGATTATAGTACATTTGCCAGAAAGACCTGTATTGATTGGGAAGGTCCTTTACCCTTGGACCTGCTGCTGCTGCTGCTGCTTACTGGTGCTGCTTAATAAAGAGAACTATGACCCAAAGCCCCACTTTTATGAGGATGCATAGTCTTCATTTTACTTGTTCTGTTATTATGCATAGTATAAGAATCCAAACTCTAATATTGTTTCACTTTATTTTTCAGGAAGATAGCATGTTTTCCTCAGGCTATATTTTAAGAAAAATTAGATATATTTGAATTGACAGTTTATGTGATATTCTAGTAAATTAATGATATGTATGTATGCTTTTCCAACTCACACATACAATAAAAGAATAAATTTTTCATGAGCTTTCTTATAAAAAACCTGCCTAGTTTTTTTTCAGTTTTGCTAATGGTAATGTTAACTTTGAAATTAGAATTGAGCAATTTTATTCCCCAAGAGAAATAACATTGACTTTGACTGTTAAAATGAGCAATAGGTAAGCACTTTCATTTCCCCTAGTGTGAAAAAAAAATTTCCCTATCCCACATGTTATCTCACAAATGATAGAGAGTTTGGTTTGACAATTATATTTCCCAAGAATAACAGTCTGCATTCCTTAAATGTCTTTCCCTGCTTTCTTTCCCCTTTTTTTCCTTTTCTTTTCTTCTCTTTCTCTTCTTTGTGTCTTGGCAGTTCTAAGCCTGGCAAGAATTTTGGAAGTTCTTCTGTAATTCTTGGAGAACACCTTTAGGGATATGCTCACATTATTAAGAAACACATCTCGGCTAGACACTTTAATATGCGTCTGGGAGGTTAATCCAGTCTGGCTACAAAGTATTGGCAAGTCATTGTTACCAGAAGGTACAGAGAGTGAATGTGGAATTCCCAACAGCTTCCCCTGGTCCTCTCATTTTCCTGTTCGAATTGTCAGTGCCACAAACATTTTCATGGATGTGACCCAGTTTTGTGTCTCTATTTTGTCTTGTTACAGTCTCAAGGACTTTCGGGTGTTCAGTAGGAGCCAAGATAACAGCCTTGACTTCTGTCTGTTGGGTGAATTTTCACCTACTCTGATGTTACAGAATCTTACTCTGTTGTTGGAACTCAAGGCTTCTCCAGCTCTTAATCTCAGTGCTAATGTCCTTCCTGGTTTTAGACTGAGTCCTGGATAGGTCTAACACAGGGGTAAGGCCATCATAATTCACTGGCTCATTCCAATATGCGTTTTAGTTCTCACATATTTATCTCATGTGTCCTGTTTAGATTTTGTTGCACTGGAGCTTTAGTTGTCTTTTTGCTTGCCCGCCCCCTCACGCCTTGGCATTCAATGGGAGAAAATGAATGGAAAATGCTTCCCCCATCTTACAGGGAAACAGGATACTTTTTTTTTAAGTAAGATGTATTTTGTGATTGTTTATAAAAATGCCTTGCACCTTTCAAATTGCAGGGGAGTGATGTTTTAATCCTGAACACACAAAAGAGGATCCCCCACCTTTGCCTTATTTTTTTTTTCTGTTTGCTGGGGAAGTGGAGGCTTACTTGTTATAGATCTCAGTATCTAAGACAAGTAGCACATGGTACAGGGTGAAACAGTCTCTTTTTCCTATCATTTTTGCCTAGAAAGATACTCTTAGGTAGATTAATTCTTCCCTTGCTTTTGATAAAATTTTGGGAATTGCTCGTATTGAGCTGGTTAACTTAAAACCTTTCTAAAAATGTCTTCTCATAATAATATTATATATTTATCTCATGCAGCATAAATATATTTTAAGGCTTGAGTTTTATGTTTCAACATAGAATATATCAATATATTTTTAAGGATTTTTATCAACAGATTTTCTTTATGTTGATAATGGTATTTAATTGATAAATCATACGTGTCACCATTTAAGCAACCATGTGATATTTTGTTATTTGGATATAATGAAGAATTATTAAATTAAATATACTAGGATAGCCAGAATCTCACTCTTCCTGTCATTTTTGGTGGTGAGATTTTTGTAAGTACATATTTCTTCAGCTATGTTCAAATGCATATCCTAACATACTGGGGAAGACTGAAGATGTGGAGAGGGGCTAAGGTGGAATAGTCTATTGTAAGTTGATACTCCCCTGGATTTGCCAGGCAGTTGAAACTATACTCACTCACCGGTTCCAAGTTGAGAGACTGTCTGTTTGCTGCAGGTCTTTCACTATAGCTCATTGGCATAGTCGATTCATCATCCACATTGATTTGCAGTGCTGGTATCTTAAATCTGTCCAACTGGCTCTGTCAGGCAGAACTGACTGAGAACTAACCCTTCTGGGCACAGACACTCTCTCCCTTGCTCTTTTTTTCTCAATCTTTCTATCCTCATTATACACATATAGTATACTGGAATATATAAGTCACTTCTCAAAGCCTAAACCCTGTTTCTCATGAGTCAGACCAGAGTATACCACACTCCTAACTTCTGCCTTCACAAGTCAAACTGCGTAAGTATTCTTGAATTTTTCTGGACTAGGTTCACATCCAGTAGAGAATGAGACTCCAGAGTTGAGCGATACACTGACAATAAATAAAATTAGTTTGCAGCAAAAAAAAAAAAAAAAGCCTTCCAACAAAATAAGTTTACCACTACTGAGCAGGGAATTCCAGTTTTGCACAACCAAGGTCATAGTTGTGAAACTAAGATTCACTATTTGTTTAGTGTGTTGTCTGAATTGAGAGCAGCTTGAGGAAAGAACCTAATTTTTATGAATTATGTTATGTTACACACAGTATCTAATACATGCCCAGAACAGAAAAGTGCTCAGCTAGTTTAGTCAATGTGAAACAAATAGATGTCTCAAATTGTGATTTTGTTGATTCACCTCTGTCCTGTAAATATAACTATGCTTTTTAAAATAGCCTACCTTAACTAGAGAAGTGAATTTCTATAATTTATTATACTTTTTGCCAATCCATATTTTTGTGTGTGGATGAAAGTCACCTACAGAACTCGTCCCTTTGCCAGAATAGAATAAAAATTTCCCAGAAACATGTACATCAAAAAACTGGCACCTGAAAGGGCAAGAAAATATGACTAACAGAGTTTGACTAAGGAAAAGTCTAGCAATTCTTTGCTCTAAGTCATCTCATAAAAGTGTGTCTGTCTTGTAACATAATTCTTCCATTAGTATTAGTAAGCAGTTTTCACACAACAAGGGGAAAGCGTGTGCTTTGTCAGGGATTTCTGTTTCAGTTCAGCTGTTTGCATGGTTAGCTAAGAAGAATGGAAACGAGGGCACAGGATTTCTCATCCTCCTTCATAGGCTATCTGTTAAGTAATAATTTTATAGTTAAGCTATATCAATTTAAATGTAAATATTGAAAAAATCAATCAGTTTATTAGCAACAAGCAATACAAAGATTATTGCTTTTTTACTCCAATGTGAGAAGAATCTTCAGATTTACTAAGTTTTTTTTTCAAAATTTATTTTACTATGCAAATTTTGCAAAGTTTTTTCACAAATCTTCTTTTGGCAGAATTTTGAAGAAAATCTATTTTAGTCACTTGAATTTCTGCATTAAGTCTACCAAGCAATGCGGTAATGCATTAGCATAGTACAATGCAGGAGTGCCTTAGCCTAGTACTGTATGAGGAGGGCCCGTTTGTTCATCCCGGCTTCTCACAAACAAAATAATCACACAGAAAATGTATTAATTAAATTACCGCTTGGTTCATTAGTACTAGCTTCTTATTGGCTAACTCTTACATCTTAACCCATTTCTAGTAATCTGTGTATCACCACGAAGTCGTGGCATACCAGCAAAGATCCAGCGTGTCTGACTCTGGCAGCGGCTCCATAGCATCTCACTGACTCTGCCTTCTTCCTCCCAGCATTCAGTTCTGTCTTTTCCACCTACATAAGTTCTGCTGTATCAACAGGCCAAGGCAGTTTCTTTATTCATTAATAATAATAACAGCACACAGAGGGGACTCCCACATCATAGTACTGCTGAACCTTCCTAGGAAGAAGGTTAAATAGACTAAGCTTCAGTTGAGAAGTGGTGCTTCTTTGCAAAAATAAGTAAGAAAAAAGGTATAAAAGCATTATAGTTTCCAGAAAACCTGAGAACAGTCTAGAGTAAAGGGGAAAATGATGCTAATATTTTTAACATGTGTTTTTACTTACTGTGCTTTGGGAGTGTGTGCTAATGACATGATAAAGCTTAGAAAATGTGAATAGGTATGCCTCAGTTATGAGACTTCAAAAGTAAATCTTCAGTATGTGAACTGCAATATACGACTGCATGGTTAGGATTTCTTCCTTCAGAGTTCTATAATCTTAATCAAGAGGAGCAAGCTTCTAGGGTCTGTTCTTCTAGCTATTACTCTGTTATGAGGGTTGAATCAGTTAATGGATATAAATCAATTAGAATGTAGTTTATGCACTGTAAACATCCAGCGATATTAGTTACTTTAATTAACCAATGAAATGATTTGAATCTGAAATGCCCCCGACAAGCTCATTTTGAAGACTTAGTCCTTAGCTGGTAATGGCATTTCAGGATGCTCTGGCAACATTGGAAAGCAAGGCTTAGCTGGTAGAAGGTCGCCAGAAGTGGACTTTTGAAGGTTGTTAGATCATCCCCTGACTCCTGCCTTGCTCTCCACTTTTTGATCTGCTATGGTGTGGGAATGCTTCTCTGTGAAGTTTTCTCTGCTAAAATGTACTTGAACCCCTCTGAAACTGTAAGGTAATAACTACAGTAATGATAAAATGCTATTGCCATACCCCAGAATGAAGCTTTGTATTTGGTTAATTTTATTTTATGTTATTGTCAAAAATGATTACATTCTGATATCAAATTTTTCTATTCTCCAAGACATCAAGCAATAATCAATTCCTTTTTTTATTCTGGATATTGCATTTCTACTACAGTTCTCCCTTGCCGCTCCTTCCTCCAACCTCTCCCATATATACCAGCCCATGCTCCTTCAAATCGTGACCTGCTTTCTTCATCAATTGTTGTTGCATGAATATTCAATTACTTTGCACAATAATATAATAAGGCAATACAAATCATTTATTTACTGCCCAATGTACATGCATATGCTATGTGTTCCAAAATTAGACATTCTCTATGTCATAAGTCATAGCTGACTTTCTTCTACTCTGTGAGGTGATTGACAATTCCTCACTTAAAAGCTGCTCAGCTAAAATTCTTTTAATGGGTCACATAAATCTAGTAGCTTGAGGCTTTGATTTGCAATTCGTTTATCTTGGATGGAAACCAGGCTTGTTATCCGGCAAATATTGGCACCATGTATTAGTAATTTCTTGGTCATTCACGACAAGTGGCCCTTGGTTAAGATGTGTGCCTTGATAAGATTTTTCTTATAAAAATGTTCACCTTACTTTCTGCACAGTTGGTTGTTAAATATGTAATAATGAATAGTTCCTCTGAAAAATTTCCCCAGGGAATGTTCTGAGGGTTGGATCCAGTGCTTTTCGGATGACTGGCAAGTGTTGTTCTTCTGAGATGCCTACAAGTCCGGTTCTCTAAACTCTTTGATGATTATTGTTTTATTTTAAGAACCTGTCTCATTTGTGATAAAACTTACAGAAAATTACAAAGGAACTCCTTATCTTTGAGATACCGTTACATTTTTCTCTTAAAGCAAGCAACACTGACAATGTAGCACACTTTGTTTAGAGTCACTGAAAAGCTTATCTTATTGAATAATCTTCTGACATCATGCCATAGTCTGAGATTTAAAGACATGGAAAGATACTTATTCAAGATATACCAGAGTATCTACTAGAGTCACATCACTGAAGACTTTACTCATTATGTAAAGAAGAATGCTAGAGAAATGATTATCAGTTTTATTTGAAAATTTGTGGTTGTTTCAGTTAAGAAATACTAAAAATCATATTCTAATTTTTATTACATTTATTTATATATTTGGGTTGAAGTCACAAGCATACTTTAACATCTTGAAGGTCAGAGGAAAACTTGGAGAAATTGGTTCTCTTCTACTACATGGATCCTCAGGATTGAACTCATAACTTCAGACTTGATAGCAGGTCGTTGAGCCTTCTTGTCAGTCTGATATTCAAGTATTTTTATTTTATGATTTTTCCTCCTTTTCTTACTTCCATCTTTTTCTCATCTTTTCTTTTTCTTTCTTCCAATTTACTAATGTATAATTGACCAAAACATTTTATATTTGGGCATGCAGTTTATGATGTGATGATTATATAGAGTATAAAGATGAAAATCAGTTAACACGTCCATCACAACGCAGTTACAACACATTTGTACTCTTGTGGTCTACTGGCTTAGCAAATTTTAGGTAAACAGTAGAGACTTATTAACTCTGACACCGTACTGTATACTAGATTCCTAGATCTTACTCTCCATATAGCAATGTTTATTAAGGTGTTACTGAGCTATGTCCCCATCAGCTCAGGAACAGGAAGATATTTTGGGGGGGTTTCTGTAATACAATATATGAGGCAGATTAATTTAAACGAGTAGACATGTGTTTCTTCACTGTATTGAAGGATGTAAAGCCAGCATCCAGTTACTTAGAGGCAGTGCTCTCCTGTGAGTGTTGTTCCCTGTTTCCAGAAGGGAGGGATGCTATGTTCTCACAAGGTGAATTTTATGAAGGGCAAGGAATCAAACAGTGGATGAGCACCTTGCATAAGGGCTTTAACGCTTTACATGAAAGAGCTGCCCTCACTCTCATCTTTTATAAGGACCTTAATTTCATTGAGGAGGGAATTGCTCTCTTGACTCTCTTGCTGTTTAAATCCCAATCTATAACCTATTGACTTTCAACACATATACACAGTTTGAATGAGACATACTCAAAGTCTGGAACATACCAAAAAAAAGAAAAAAAGAGAGAGAAAGACGGTTACTTGTGGCTGAAGGTTACAGAATTGATATAGTATGTTTGTATATTTTGAAAGTGTTTGTGGGGCAGGGCATCTGGAAAATTCTGCTTTCTAGCACACATTCGTATGATATCGTCTTAATTATATACACACTGAAAGTGACTTTAAAATATTTATGGAAGAAAGCAGGAAATAAAAAGGAAGGTATCAAGTAATTGGTCAGAATAAAATTATTGATGAAAAGTAGAAGACCATAAAGAGCAGAAAGGTTTGGTCCTGCCTCGACTTCATGTGCCAGGCTTTGTTGACTCCTCATGTGAGGTCTTATCCTTTTGGAGGAGTGGATAGGGGGTGAGTTGTGGGGAGCAGAAAAAGGAGAGGGAAGTAAAATGAATAAAAAAAATCAAAAACATCTTATAGAAATCCTGAACAGAGTGCCAGCGAACATGAAGTCCTCAGCATTGTGTAGGCTACTCCAAAAGAAAGAACTCAGTAAACCCATGACTTTCAATGTAAGAATGAATGAAAGACCCAAACCAAGAAATCCATGACTTGTAAAGACTATACAAAGACAGCTTCCTCCTCATGTCAGGAGAGAAAGAAGCAGGCTTGCAGAAGTCAGAAAACACCATGAGAAATGTAAATCGCACACTCATTTTAAGGCATGACTAGATAAACATTTTTCAAATCTTGGCAAAGAAGAGTAAGAACCCACTATAAATAATTAAGTTTGAAATTCAATTTGAATCAACATTTCATATAAATATATATATATATATATTTCTGTCCATAACATGTTTTAGCCATTTAAAGTAACTTTTGTTATGATCTTTCATCAAGTATGAAACTAAAAGATTATATATAGTTATTATTATAGCTGGTTAACTGATAAAAATCATTCATTTTTCAAGCAACATTTTTGTGTGTCTAGAATGGGACAAAATCAAATAGTCTTTACCCTTCACAAATTTTTCTATTAAGTTATACATTCTGGAGTTCTCACATGATGCAATTTCAACAGATTTTGTTGTGTACATGCTGCAGTCTACATATTAATAATGCCTATAGCTGGGCCAAACCCTAGCTGGTCTATCCAGATGCCTACCCAGAATCTCCATTAGGCCACATTAGCGGCATCTGTGGTTTAGAGAGCCTCTATATGAAATTGAGGCTCTTTACCCAAACCTCTTCTATCAAGGATCTTCTTTTTCCACGTAGATACCTCCTCACCTTTTCAGCTGCACAGGTCCCCAGTTTTGGAGTCTCTTTAACTTATCATATTCAGTCCATCAGGAGCTTCCTTGGGCACACTTCCAGAATTTTACAACTTTTCTCCACTTCTTCCAAAACCATCATGGTCCAGTGCACCCTTACTTACCACTGATGATGACAATGACCACTAATATGTCTCTTTGCTGAGACTCTTGCTTTTTTGAAGTAGTTTCCAATATGGTAGCTATGATAATCTTTCTACATGGAGGTCAGATCATATCACTTTTTAATTTATTGTTTTATTTTTGTAAACTCTGTAAGGATATT